>APFE031602123.1:18573-119106 GCA_000404065.3 Pinus taeda | reverse complement strand
AGACTTTAGTGTACCTTCCCTCGCATGTGAGGTATTTCTGAATGGCTGTGAGGAGCAGAGCATAATGCTCTTTAATATAATGCCTTAGTATTGCCTTAGTAAGGTCCTCGTTAGCATATTGATCCTTCAGAAACTCCTTACATGGAGTCATATCAAACTTATAATTCTTAAACCATTCCTGACCACTCCTTGGAATTTTGGTGACAACAGAAATAGCTTGCGGAGACACAGGGAATTCTAGTAATGCAACTTTAGAATTCAAACCGCTGAAAGTTAGAGAAAAGGCTTTAGTTACCTCTGTGTGTCCGCCCTTCAATTTTTCACAGAACCTCCAGCAACCCACCTGTTTGAAAGCTCGTGCAACACCTTCATCTTTAAGCGTGAGATCAAGTCCTTCTGGTTCAGTTCTCAGACATCTCCCGGATCTATGCTCTCTTTTCTCCATCTTACTCAGAAAATTCTTGCACAGAGAACTTAATTAGCAAATCCAATTTTCACAACAGCTTCGGCTTTGGAATGCAGGCTCGCTTGCAGTAGTCTATTTTTAAATGAGAATTCGGGCTTCCTTGTGTTTTTTCAAACACTCACCATAGAACAGGCACGTTAATGCATCATGAATAAACATAATTACACTACCATACCTCATAAGATTCATTGAAATAATTGACATGTGTGTGATCCTATCTCTGATGGCGGGATGAATCCTATCATGATATGGAGAGGACGTCAACTGACACATATGAACGGTTCTGATGACTCACCTCCCAAGATTTGACATTTCAAGGAAATATGCTGCAGAAAAAACCCGAATCCCCGATTTCGTAGCGCAGGAAATTATGAAATGACATACCGCGCTACGAAATGGCTGCTCAATGATATGCTGCGGAAAGGTGGAAAAATGATTGTGCAGCTAAACTAGCCAATCATATTACGCTGCGAAATCATGCAAAATCAGAATGATGCAATCAAGACAAGACATGCTATGAGAGATGGTATCTAACGGTTCTTTACAAAGACTTACATCAATACCTTTGGAAAAACTAATTTCAAAGTGACACATCTAAAAACCTATTGACTTGAACCAAAAATTTTATATGGATCTTTGGACATAGGTGAACTGTGGTTTTAAGTGATAACAAGAGCCATGCCCCGAAGTTAGCCAAGTGGATGAATCCTACGAATGCCGAATGAAGGTGGTGGGCCCCGGTAATATCACGATGGGATCCGTGGATGAGCTGGGTTAGACAGGAAGTGTGCTCCGGATTCTTCATGGACGTGTCCTAGTCCCAACACGGTGAAGAGGAGTTGACCTGGGATAGAGCAAGCTCTCGAGGCAGGTGGTGTTCCATGTAAGGCGTGTGCTTCCACGCATTGGAGTGGAGAATCTGGGTGGTAGAGGTGAATGGATGGAATATAGTTTGAAGGGAGGCTTGATGGTCTTTGTTTGAGGGAGGATTGTGGGTATACGACCAAAGTCCCACATTGACTAGAAGTGGGGAGGATCATGGGTATATAAGGATGGACAAATATCTCCATTGGTATGAGGCCTTTTCGGGGTAAGTCCAAAAACAAATCTATGAGGGCTTAGGCCAAAGTGGACAATATCATACCATTGTGGAGATATGTGGTGTCCAAAGTCCTTACAGTTCTGGCATTTATGCAAGAAATTTTTTATCACCTCCTAGACAAAGATTTCTTCACCTTCATGCTGATATGCTAAAATAACGATTTTCTTGTGTGCTTCTCATCTCTCTAAAACTTCCAATCCAGCTGGTTTGCACTATATCATTAAGAGTTTGTTGGCTGAGAGATCAAAGATTATTCAAAGGATCAAATAATGGACTGTCCACTATGCTTTCCTTTTCTTTAAAAAAAAAAAAATGCTGAAGGATGATCAACAAATTCTCACGCTGTCACATCGACTAATAAAATATCTCTTTTCTGTATAATATCAGTTCACATGTATTGGTTTCATTATCACTAAATTTTTGCAAACGTTCTATATGTTTTGGTTTTGAGTGAGAGCTTTAATATGAATACCTCATGGAGCATATTAGTTCTTTCTCACCCATCTACGATTGTTATTTAGGAAATCTTAATTATTCCTAGATAGAATCCATTCACTATTTTCGATTGCAGAAAGGAGGATTAATATACAATTTGGCCTTACAACAATTTACACTAAATTTTTGCGAACGTTCTATATGTTTTGGTTTTGAGTGAGAGCTTTAATATGAATACATCATGGAGCATATTAGTTCTTTCTCACCCATGTACAATTGTTATTTAGGAAATCTTAATTGTTCCTAGATAGAATCCATTCACTATTTTCGATTACAGAAAGGAGGACTAATCTACAATTTGGCCTTACAACAATTTATACTAAATTTTTGCAAACGTTCTATATGTTTTGGTTTTGAGTGAGAGATTTAATATGAATACCTCATGGAGCATATTAGTTCTTTCTCACCCATGTACGATTGTTATTTAGGAAATCTTAATTGTTCCTAGATAGAATCCATCCACCTTACCTCGGTCAGCCGGATCAAAGATATCTTAGTTTCCTTACATCTCTGACCTCCACTTCATCCGTTTTAACCCGAAAATTTGTTTCATGAGCGTCTATATGCTCCATATCCCCCTCGTGACCAAGAAAAACACACCAGCAGTCCCGCTCCTCTGACTCCATGCCCAATGGTTTGAAATTCATCGCACGATGCATTACCTCTCTGCTTGAAGCCATTCTCTTCTCACCAAAAAACAAAACCCCTTGTACTCAATAACTAGCCTAAGATCACCCTAAACAAAGCTAAATTACGAAGAGAGAGCCCTCTCTGATTGCAGGTAGGCTAGGACCCGCAGTCCAAAGATTGGTCTGGTGTTACCTTGGCCGTATCCATTAAGGAGCCAAGGGACAACCTGAGCGTTAACATAATGGCGACTCCGCTGGGGAACTTTTGAGATAACTTCAACTATCAAGTTGGAAGCTGGCTCCCAAAAAGCATTCACGTAATACAAGGTCGAATCTGGACCCAAAGCCCCCATCTACTTCTGAAAATCCAAATTTAATCCCTAGAAACCTCAGGAAGATAGAGCAAAGAGAAGATTTAGCTGATTCTATTCCTGAGAAATTTCAGCCAAGTAGCGGTTCAACCCCTGTCAAAGTTCTTTTTCACTCATCCCCTGTTTTCCATGCTTCATCATCTACCTCACCTTCCACCTTGTCCACACCTCCATTCACTGCACATACTACCACTACAAATCCCATTATCACAGTTTTTCCAACTGTTCCACTCATCCCTGCAGTTCCACTCGTCCCTGTAAATATGGCTAAAAAATATTCCCCTTTGCAGTTGCCTGGAAACCCTGGGGCATGCCTCAGGACTACCAGAATAAGATAACTTACTTTGATGGCACCAGTACCTGCACGACCCTTCAACATACAAAGAAAGTGCAAGATTACTTTGAGAGCTATGAAATTGACGACGATAGTGTGAGGATGAGGATTTTTGTCCAAAGTTTGACAGGTGATGTCAGGCCTTGGTTTAGAGCACTCCCAGCCAATTCCGTAGAAAATCCAGAAGTCTTATACCACACATTTATCAATAGATGGGAGGAGAAGAAAGACCCATTGCACATATTGTCCGGATACGAAACCATTAAAAGAGGCCCTCAAGAGGCTGTGTTAGACTACTGCACAAGGTTTAACAATGTCTACAATGCAATCCCATAGAACCTTGGCCTCCACCTGATCTTGCTCTATATAAATTCCCCGATGGCTTTGATTCTGACATGGCTTATCAATTAAGAGAACGAGCCCCTCAAAGCCTGGCAGAGATGCAAGACGTTGCTGTGAGCGTAGAGGAAAACATAATTGCCAAGAGAAATAGAGCGAGAGCCAAAAGAAGAACCACCTTTAAAAAGGAACCTTCAGCCCTAGACCAAAAACTCGATGCTATTCTTAGTGGCATGCACAGGCTAGGAGATAGAATAGAAACCGTTGAGAGAAAGTCTACGTGGAATGCACCACAAGCCAACACTATGAGGAACCCAACTTTTAGGAAAACTCACAACCCAAACACAGGAAGATCTAGCCCAGATCATGATATAAGACCTCCGTTCCAAGAGAACTACACGGAGGATTCAACATCTAGCGAGCCATTAGAAGATACTCATATAAATTGGGTGGGCTCAAAGAGTGAAAAAAAAGGTTTTCTTAACACAAGAGGACTGCCATCTTATCCAACAAAACCAAGATGATCAAGACTTTGGTGAATTTCAAACTCAAACTGAAGAGTCTTTTGACTTCAGACAAGGCTATGACTCTGTTGTGTATGAAGTGCACAAGAAATACAAACTAAGGACTAGAACAATTGATGTGCCCGAGCCCGTCAAACAAAAGCAAACAAAATAGACCAAGAAGATTAAAGGCACGATTGTTATTATAGAACTAGTTGATGACACGATCCCAAACCTGCAGGAACTAACTATGGAAGACATAACAGACATGCAATCTGCTAATGATCAGCCTTTTCTATCTTCCCTCACAGAAGAAAATTTGAATAGCACTCTACAAAACCTTCCCAAAACAAAGATACCACAAGGTAGCACTCACCATAACATTGATAGTCAGGAGGAAATCACAAAAAATACACTCGAAAGGGGGAAATCAGCTACCACCAACACAAAGACTCCATTGGGGAAACCATTTAGCTTAGAAGAAGAAATAAGCAAACTAAAAATTTCCATCCCCCTCTCTGAGCTTGCCAAACACGATGTGTATAGGCAGCAAATCCAAAAAACACTTCAAATGCCAGAGACCAAAGATGATGTCAATATATTAGATGATACGCCTGAGCTGTTATTTGGTCCTGAGGTTAACGGAAAACCAGCATATGTAAGCCTGCATATACATGACAAAGTTTTGCACAATGCTATGTTTGATTCAGGGGCCTCACACAATCTTATGCCCAAAGCAGTAATGGAAAAGTTGAACCTTGATATCATGAGACCATACAAAGACCTATTCTCCTTTGATTCAAGTCAGGTCAAGTGTCTAGGTTTAATCAAAGATCTATGTGTGTCTTTAGTCCAGTATCCCAACAAAATAATTCTGATTGACGTGGTGGTCACTGACATTCCACCAAAGTATGGGATTCTCTTGTTAAGATCTTGGGGAGCAAAGCTCCAAGGATCCCTTCAATTAGACCTCTCTTACGCCACTATCTCAGTCTTTGGGCAACCAAAGAGATTGTATCGAGAAACACTGATGAAGTATGTGGTGAGTAGTGAGGAAAAGCCCCAAAACTTTCCCATTTACTCAATCCATTTTGACATGGATTCATTTATTCTGTTCAATGACGATAGTCCCCCAACCGATGTTAAGCCTTTGGATTTAGAACAAGAAGCAGGCATAACTGAGGAATCGGTTACCCTGACACAGCAAACTGTCAAAACAAACAATGCAGCCACCACACAAGGAGAGGCTCCTGAAACAGGAAATTCAAATACGCTAACTCCAATGATAATTTCAACTCCCAATGCTAGTCAAGACCAAGAAATCCTATGGTATTTGGAGTTTGACGGTTCAGTCAATAAGCTAGGAGCAGGGGCGGGGGTATGGATCCATAACATCCAAAACTACCATGTAGAGGCTCATGCCTATAGATTGAATTTCAAATGCACCAACAACATGGCAGAGTATGAAGCCCTCCTTTTAGGCCTTAAACTCATCAAAGCTCTCAGGGATACAAAAATTTCCATTCTAGGTGACTCCAACTTAATAATCCAACAAATGAAAGGCAACTTTGTCACCAATAAAAAAAAGCTGAGAGCTTATAGGACCGCTGCCACAGAAGTACTCAATTACTTTACTGAATCTAAGCTTGCCAAGATATCGAGAAGCCATAACATCCATGCTCACAGTCTAGCCACTTTCGCTAGCACTTGCAAGCTCCCTTTTCAGCCCAATCACCACTTCACTGCTAAGGTAAAGCATAGGCTTGCTGTCCCTAACAATATTAAAGATTGGCAACTTTTTGAGGATGATGCGCAAATTAACAATTTTTTGACTATGCTGCAAGAATTTTCAAAATTAAACATCGACATGGATACCATGGGTGACCAACAACAAACGACAACCCAAAATCAGCAAACCCTAACAGCTGAAGAGGCTAGAAAAATGTTATGCCCAACCAGTTTTGATGCCAAAAACATGCAAGAGCTCAGGCAGATACACTTAGGAGAAATAGCTGAAACAGACGCTGAAATCATTGATTTAAAGGACAATTTCTTACCCGTTGGTCTCACCCCATCAGAAGACATATTTGATGCAAATGATGTCCCCAAAAAACCAAAAATACAACCTCAAAATACTGCAATTGAAGACCATAATATTGGAACAGCAGAGAAGCCCAAAATGATCAAAGTGTCCAAATCTTTTCCAGCTGATCAAAAACCAAAGTATATTGACATGTTCAAAGAGTTCCAAGATATATTCGCTTGGATTTATGAGGACTTGAAGTCCTATGACACCTCAGTTATTCAACATACCATCCCTCTAAAACCAAATCAAAAGCCCTTCAAACAAAAACTAAGGAGAATCAATCCAGTCCTTCTCCCTTTAATCGAAAAAGAAGTGAAAAGAATGTTTGAGGTTGGCATTATAGCACCCATTAGATTTTCAGAATGGGTATCCAATCTTGTTCCCACAAGAAAGAAGACAGGTGAGGTCAGGCTTTGTGTAGACTTAAGGAATCTGAACCAAGTCTCCCTTAAAGACCACTACCCATTGCCCAAAATGGACCACATTCTCCAAAGAGTAGTGGGGTCATCCAGAATCTCTTTGCTAGATGTCTTTTCAGGTTTCAATCAAATACTTGTTCACCCAGATGACCAAGAAAAAACAACCTTTACAACACCGTGGGGAACATTTAAATATGTGAAGATGCCTTTCAAACTAAAGAATGCAGGTGCTACCTTTCAACAGGCGATGGACATTGCATTTTCCAGGGAAATCCATGATTTCTTGGTTATCTATCTCGACGACCTAAACCCTTTCTCCAAATCTGACCAAGAGCACCTTAAGCACCTCAAGCAAGTATTCATGACATGTAGAAAATATGGCATTTCCTTAAACCCCAAGAAGTCCCTTTTCGGCCTTGAGGAAGGCAAGCTTCTAGGCCATATTATTTCAAAAGATGGCATTAGAATTGATCCAGAAAGAATCCAAGCCATTCTGCAAATCCCTTATTCGAGAAACATCAAAGAGTTGCAGGAATTCCTTGGAAAAATAAATTTCCTAAGGAGATTTATCCAAAACGTAGCTGAGTTATTAAGGCTGTTAAGCAACATGTTAAAGAAAGATTCCAAGGTGAAATGGACTCCAGAGGCCAAGCAAGCATTTGAGAGTGTTAAAATTGCACTAACCCAAACTCCGGTCCTCACGAGCCCGCAGTTTGATAAGGATTTTATCATCTTTTCTTTTGCTTCAGATCACATGATAGCTGTTGTCCTTCTGCAAAAGGACGACCAAGGAAATGAAAAACCAATTGCATTCTTTAGCAGAGCCCTTAGATATGCTCCTTTGAAGTACAAAATCATGGTGAAACAATCCTATGCTCTCGTTAAGGCAATCAAGGATTTTCGAGTTTACATTTTATATTCACATGTGATTGCCTATGTCCCACATGTTGTCGTAAAAGACATATTAACTCAAGAGGGACTAGAATGAAAAAGAGGCAAGTGGATTGCCAATATCCTTGAATATGACATTGAAATAAGACCCACCAAGCTCATAAAGGGACAAGGTTTAGCCAAACTGCTATCTGAAGCCAATTTGCAAGCCTTAGACATTAACCAGGTGGGCAATGAACAGGAGCTGGTGACTCCACAGATCAATGAGACCTTTTTGCAATCCCCATGGTATGCTGATATTGGTTACACATTGTTAAACCTGTGTGCTCCTCCAGGATTGTCCAAGACCAAAAAGAGATTTTTAAAAATGAAGGTGTCAAAGCTTTGTGTCATAGATAGTGCTTTGTTCTGGAAAAACCATGAAGGAATATTCTTGAATTGTTTAACTATCAATGAAACTGACCATGTTATGAAGGAGTTCCATGCAGGGGAGTGTGGAGGACATTTATATTGGAAGTCCACTACTAACAAGATCTTAAGGGCGGGTTTCTATTGGCCCTCTTTGTTTGCAGATGTAAAAACGTTTGCTGCCTCATGCCGCAAATGCCAGATCATCAAAGGCATAAGAAAGCTGTTGCCCTTGCCCCTTAGACCCATCTCAACTGAAAAACGTTTCGAACAATGGGGTCTTGACTTCATCGGAGAAATCCATCCCTCTTCCTCAGGCCAGCACAAATGGATTCTTACAGCTACTGACTATTTCACCAAGTAGATTGAAGCCATACCATGCAGGCAAGCCAATGACTCCACCATTATCCAATTTCTCGAAACCAATATCCTCTCCAGATTTGGCTTCCCTGAGAAAATAATTACAGATAACGCCGCTGCCTTCAAATCCAAAAAAATGATCAATTTTTGCCATAAATTCCACATCACCCCGGGCCACTCCACAGCCTATTATCCTCAAGGCAATGGCTTGGCCGAATCTTCCAACAAAAGCTTGATTAATATCATCAATAAAATTCTAGAAGAAAACAAGAAGAACTGGCACAAAAAGCTTATCAATTCCCTTTGGGCAGACAGATTGTCAACCAAGAGGTCCATTGGGATGAGCCCTTATGAGTTAGTATATGGTGTGGAGGCCAGATTTCCATCTTCCCTCGGCATTCCCGTTATCAAGCTACTACAGGAAATCCAAGATGAACCAAATGATATTCAACGAAGAATTAACCAGACCATTCATCTTCAGCAAACTAGAGAGCAAGTTTACAACAGAGCTCAGATCTTACAAGACAAGCTAAAGAAAATATTTGACAAGAGGACTAAGGCTGAGGATTTCTGTGTTGGCAAACAAAGTTTTGAGGTGGGACTCACGAAGAGAAGACAAGGGGAAGCATGCAAAGTTCAATTTTTTATGGAAAGGCCCATTTTTCATTAGCGCTGTGCAGGGTAATAACACGTACTTTCTCAAAACCGCAGCTAACAACACAGTGGAGGACAGCCCTGTTAATGGCCGAATGTTGAAACATTATCGAGATCCCTTTTAAAGGATGCAATGCCCCTGTATATATTTTTAGATTAGTATTTGTACATATGGCAGCACTTCCATTTTTGTTGTTTTGTTTTTATGTAATAAGCAATGCATGTAGCCGAGATTTATGTTACAGGCAAAGAGGAACTGATTCATTTCGCCGTTTGCGAGTTGGAGATCATTTCAACCTTCACTGGACTGATGTTAAGAGTGGAGCTGTAATGCACCTATTATGGAAATTTTTATAAGGCATATACATTTTTGTGCAAATTGAAGAAATAGAACTTTGGAATCTTCCATCTCATTGGAGGTGCAAATGAACTATCACAACATTCACAAGGCTGTTGTTCAAGGCAATGAGATGATCAAGGATATGTTGGATGGATTTAGATCAGATGACTGTCCTAGAAATCATCAGGTTGAAGAGTATAGTCCTCTTGGGAATGCACATATAAGGCGATATGCACCATATTTCCTTCAAAATGACACAGGAATGCTTCTATGTTTTTGGTTGATTCGTGGTCCTACAGTTGTGGAGAACAATGAAATCTTGGACAGAGCAGTAAGGAGTTTTGTTGAACCAGGGTGTGCTATGCCTTTGTTTTTTGAAGAAACCCCAGAAGAACCTTTTCAGAGGTGGAGGCCTAATTAGTCCTCTAAGAGGCTTGTTGATAGGAAAAGCACATGTTGTACATGATTATAATGGAACGGCTCAAAAGGTTGAAAGAACTTATCAAGCTATCAGGGTTGCTACCAGATTTATATTGAACTTCCTTTTCTGTATACCTTCATAATTCCGCACCTTTGCTTCACATATATTTTTTTCGGGATTGACTGCTTTAGAAGCAGATGTATCTCAAATAATTTTACAGGAATATGCCCCCACTTGACTGAACTTGAGATTAGAGAACCTCAGATGACATCATTGGATTTGAAAGGATGTGGTGTTCTGTCTCAGGCAGATATTGATTGTCCACAGCTGCACTCACTTGATGCCTGTTTCTGCAACTTGCTTAATGATGATTGCTTCGCTGCTACAACTGCTGCATGTCCTTCCATTGAGTTGTTGGTTTTGATGTCGTGCACGTCAATTGGGCCAAAGGGGTTGTTGGCTCTATAGAGACTCTCCAATTTGACAATTTTAGATCTGTCTTACACATTCTTGAAGAATTTACAGCCGATCATTGATTCTTGTCCCCAACTAAAGGTTTTGAAGCTTCAAGCTTGCAAATATCTTGAGAATTTGGCATTAATTCCACTCCATAGGGGAAGAGAACTTCCGAAGCTTTGTGAATTGGATTTATCCTATGGCACTCTTAGCCAATCTGCAATTGAAGAGCTTTTGGCATGGTGTCCACATCTCACCCATCTGAGTTTGAATGGATGTTTTAATATGCATGACCTTGATTGGATATTCCAGGCTTGCCATTCTTACAATGATTCAGAACTACATAGAAAACAAAATAAGTCTGAGGGATGACCAGATCCATGTGGAAGGAAGCCCAAAGCGGTCACTTTAACATCTCAATTGTGTAGGCTGTGCTAACATTAAAAAGATTGTAATTCCTGCTTCAGCTTACTGTATGAGCCTGTCTTCTTTGATCTTGTCTCTTTCTGCCAATATCCAGGAGGTGAATTTGGCATGTTTACATCTAGCAACATTGAATTTAAGCAACTGCATTGCTTTGGAGATACTCAAGCTAGATTGCCCTCGCTTGACAAGTCTGTTGCTTCAAGCATGTGGCATTGGAGAACAAAAATTAGAGTGTACAATTCAGTCATGTAACTTACTTGAAACTATTGATGTCCGCTTTTACCCGAAGGTATCCTCAACAACCATTGCCAAGTTCCATTTGATATCTCCTGATTTGAAACGGATTTTCAGTTGTTTTTGAATATGGTACCTGGGCCTACACATTTGATGGAAAGCCTATGAACTGTTGAGTTTCACTTGGTTTGGAAATAACCAGCAGATGTAGCAAGTCATCACTGTAACATGCTATTTTAACTATAAATTCAGTAATGGTGTCCGATTTGGAGTTTTTTTGTCTAGGTATCTACGAATTGTGTAGATAGGAATGGCAGAATTTTGGTGTGCTAAGACTGCCTGTTCCATGTTCAGGGACTATTTTTCAGAATTCATTATATTTTGTTTCTTCCAAAGTCAGTATATTCATATTTTATGATGTTAGTATGCTTGGTGTTGTTGAGATGTGCCTTGAGTTATTGAGATGTACAACAGTCGGTGAAAAGTATCAGGTAGTTTCAGTTTCAGAATTTTATTTCTGATCTTCATATCCATATATAATTTTGGTGGCTCAATGCAGATTAACATGTTAAAGATACTACTTACCGAGCTTAATCTCTTGTGCTATCTCATTGTTCTTGTCCAACCTCTTGAGAAGAAACTAGAAGATCAATCCTGAGGTTAACGGAAAGACCTGGCATGGGGAGGGAATGCAAATTCAGTAGGCTGGACTATAAATGATTGGGAATTTCCTTAGTTTATGGATATACTAACAACCTTGTTAGGTTCAAGCACATATGTAGATCAATGTTCACATTTCCTTCAAGTTCTTGATAGTGTGTAGGATGACCTATATGGTGCCAAAAGGCTACTTACTACTGTGGCAGTCCTGGTGTGAAGGAAGGAAAGTGCACAGAGTCTTCATATGTTTTAAAGATTCGTGAATATTGCTGGGTAAAACCAAGACTTGATAGGAAGCTTTATATTCCATCGGACCTATTCTTTGATTGTGATGAGATCAGGTCTATCCTGGGTTCTAATGCTCCTTATGCAACGCCTCAGGTTCATAGTAGAAAGTTTGCGGAAGACATTGGATTCAAGACACAGATTCTTGTTAAGGATGCCCTTAGTCTCCTTTCTGAGTGGAGCAAATCTGAGTGCATGTTCAAAGAAAGGCGATGTCAATGAAAATGGGACTATGAAAAAGGGATTATGAAACAATTTTCAATTATGGATTTTACAGTCTTAGGCTTTGGTGACTTTTTTAGATTTTAAAAGATCAAATTTCTCAGTTTTCTGACAAAATAATTAAAAAACTGGTTGTGCATACTCGTGAAAACTTATTATTAACAACTTCTATTGCAAAGAACCAACTGTTGGAATTTTTGTCACAAGCTACATCAGAAAATGGTGAAAATGTATTGCTCACTAGAGAAGAAATCAATACTCTTTTGTATAAGCAGTTTCCTTTGATCAAATTTGAGCTACCAGATAGTTATTCTTTTGAGGAAGTCTTGAATTATTTTAAGAAACTCTAAAATTATTATGAACAAAATAAGACAAGGTATTCGGCTACATTGTTGGCAAGAAAAAGCACAAGTGACCATTCAAGTCCGAGTTAAGCTATTTCTGAAAAGTGGATATCTGGGCCTGTACAAATGGCTGGAGCATTTGGTCACATGACTAGTGTAGATGCTTTGAAGTGCCTACTAAAAGCACCTATGCTATCAGATCTGGAGGAGTGGTCACATTGGGATCATATTTTTGCTCCTACACTTGGTCCAATGTTGAACTGGCTAGACAAAGAAGGGAACGCTAACAGTTTGCTTTGTTTTGTGTTAAGGAGTGGAAAAGTAATCTGTATTGATGGTTCGTCAACAATGGAAGGCTTCTTGACTACTACAGTGAAGTGCTCTGCAAAGAAAACTGCAGCACAACTTGTTTCTATTGTGTCTCTTTATGGAGGAACTCGCCATGCTCCTGTAGTGCTCATGAAATCACCTGCTTATCGAGCAATAGATATAATGGTAAAGAATTGTGTAGACTGTTTTGATTCTACAACTTTTATGGCCTTGGATAAAACAGAAAGTTGTATTAACAGTAAGAGGTCTCAACAGAGGGAGATGAATGATGATGGTGTTTATTCCCGTTCATAAATTTTAGGAAAAGCTCTGGTTCGCGGCATCATATGATCTGCATTCAGCTTGAAGGAACTTCGAGAGCCTCAATGCCAATGTCAATGGATCTTGTAGGTTTGAGGTCATTAGAGGTTGATTTCTCTAAAAAACTTTTGGGACAAAACTCCAGTTTTTGTGACATGTTTTGAAGCCATACTCAGGCAGCACTCAGGTAGAGAAACATGTAGAAATAAGCACGCAGAAGAAAGCAGGCAGTTCTATATGTGTGCAATGATTCAGTTCATGATAGAACCATGTCTAAGCCTCAAGGAATCGAGTCATTTAGCGGCCAACCAAGGAGTGTTGCAGTCTACAGCGACAATAGATGATCAAGGTAGTCTGACCTGCTGTTCTTGGCTTTTCACAAGAAAAGGCCATCCCCAAGTGGAGCCACTGTTAGCCTTCTATTGAAATAGGGGTTCATATTTCATGATTGACGGTTTGCATGCCAAATATGTCATCTTTTTATTACTGCAAAGGTTCCATATTTCCAGAGAGTTTCATTTAGATAAGTCATTCAAATTTTAAAGAACTGTTCAGTCAAGGGAAGGCCAAACAGTTTAAACTTGGCTTCCCTAGGTTTCAATTGCTTGCTTTAGAAAATAGAGATGAATATCTGGCCAAACAAGCTTAAAAATTGGCGGATTGGTAAATAGGTAGAGAAACCAGGGCACTCATCAGCTTAATCTGAGCCCCGAAAGAGACAAGGGTCGATTTAGATAGGAGGATAGCTGAAAGAAAGGTTGAAAGGATGGGTATGCTAGTTCAAGGTCACCCAAACCAAGAGAAGAAAAAAATGTTAGGAGACTAGGTCGGGTAGGTAGCACTGTGGTGGTAGAATCATGGCTTGGGATCCGTTTCATTTTATGTTCTCAAGCATCATATCCGTTCGCATCTCAAGCATAAGGAAGTTTCAATTTGGAGGAGCTCAAGCGAGCCATGCCTGAATTTCCCTTTTTCCCTCAAACACTCACTAACTTCCCCTAATCCTCTTAAAAAGTCCCGTTTCCCCTTCAAAACCCTAAGATTCCTATCCTTAGCGCTCTTTGATCAGATTACATATTAACTTCTAACTTATTATCTAAATCCCAGTTATTCTTCCCTCCCCATACTAAAAACATTATATGAGATCCCCCTAAATACATATCCCCTCCATTGGTTGAAATATAACCATAACTAGCTCAGCATTTTCTGCTACTACTACAAAGGACTATCAACCTTTAGTTCTGTTTTTAATAGTTGTGAAAGAGATGATGCTAAATCAAAGCAGCTCTTCTCGATGTTATAAAAGTCAGGGACAAAAAGATAGAGGAGCTCAAAAGACAAATGAAGTGCTCTCAGTAGAAAAAAGTCCCATAATCAATTCCATCAAAGTGCATGAAGACAAAATTTCAAGGCTTATGGAGGAGAATGAAAATAACAATTTGGCTCCTCAGCAGGCATGCACTAAATTGGAACTTGCAGATTCAAAATTAGATGACCGAGACAGAGACATGACAGAATTGCAACAGAAAGTATTGGTCAAACAACCACCATTTCTGGTTTCTTCCAGGCCAGCTGCTTCAGCTAAAGATCAAAGAACCTCTAAAGGCATCAAAGAGGGTGGAAATAGGAGTGGGAATATCTTTCAAGTCACAATGCTATAAGGAATGTTGGAAAATTGCATGATGTTGGGTGTAATGGCATAGTTAAATTAGAGAAGAAAGAAGATTATAAGAATAACCATGTCCATGTTTTAGGCACTTTGCTTGGGCTAACTAAGACAGAAATTGCTAATGCCATCTGTGAAGAATAATGAAATGGATATTCCAGCTTCTGATTCTTCTGGCCCCTATCCTATTGAGACAATTTTGTCAGAAAGTGTTGCTGAGGCACCTTTTCAACCTATAGAGAAGCAATTTCACAGAATTCCAACATGGGGAAATCCCATACAGAATGACAACAAGGATTATCTTGCTGCTGCTTCTGACTTGCTTCCAATTTCTCATGGCATCTTTAGTTCATATGGAATCGAGAATGCTCTACATTGTTGTGGCAATAACAATTCAGAGAATGTATCTCTTCAGCACATTCAAGTCACTTCAGAACCTCAGAAAGATGGGACAACTACAGGAAGCTTTTATCCGGGAAATGGATTTATGATGGGACCTCCTAATGTTTTAGATACTATAGAATGGGTTGCGATACGGTGTTCTTCATGTTTATCCTTGATTGGTTTATATCCTAGTGTTAAAGGCAAAACCCATGTCAAATGCCATGGACAATGGAGAATATTCTGGTAGTTTGATTTATGATTATGGAAGTGTCTTGGAAAAGGAGGGCAATTCAAGTGTTAGAGGTGGTTTTGACTCTGGAAGCAAGAAAAATATGTTTGATTCAGGAAACATAGCCATTGGTCGTTCATTCTCTGGGCAGAGTGACTCCATTGGTCGTAAATTAGCCATTGACGGGAGGGCATCTTTTCTTAGAAGATCACCAAGCAATGGAAACTTTGCTCCATCACCTATTTTTGATGAATTTTTTACAAAACGTTTAACTGGATCACAAATGCCTGATAAATTTATTGGCTTGGATGCTCCAAAATCAATGCCAGAAACTGTTCAAAAACCTATGGCTTTCAAAGATGAAAAAAGTATATATGAAGATCATAACACAAACATGCTTGATGCAGCCATTCAGCACTATCGAGCTGCTGATGCACGCCCTTCAGAGTCTAGAACGTCTATTAATGGAATGGTTGGAACATCATATCCTCCATTTGCCAATACGACAAAGGGAGGAGCTCAGACACTGGATATTCTGTTTGGAAACCATTCATGAAAGAGTTGCGTTCTTTAGATGCCCCGGTCTCAGTAAAACCACTTGTTTCAGATAAAACATTTTCCAATGATGTATCTCTAGAAGGTAATAGAATGGAATCATCATTCACAGTGCCTCTACAACCGCAAAGGTCGCTTCCAAATTCAAAATTTGAGACAGGTATTGATAAACATGATGTTTGTCCATCATCTATGAAAATGAACATGAAAGATGGTAAAAGAGTAGGTTTACAGTCACAACAATTGTCTTTAGATGACAATACTCAGCATGAACAATAGAAAGACTCAGCTGAAAAATGCGCACATACAGTGGCAAGACTTAGCTGAAACATGCGCACATACAGTGGCAAGACTCAGCTGAAAGATGCGCACATACAATGGTAAGACTCAGTGGAAAAATGCGCACATACAGTGGCAAGACTCAGCCGAAAAATGCGCACATACAGTGGCAAGACTCAGCCAAAAAATTGGCATTTGTCTTCTAAAAAACAATGAGTCGCCACCTGTGACTCTGTTTGATGATTTGGAGGCTTGATGGCTCCATTGTTGAATGTTTCTTTGACTAAGATAACGCTCAGTTTACATGGAAGATTTGACAATTTAAATTCTACTCTAAATTTTTCATTGGTGGCAAGATCATATAACGATAAGAGTGGTTCTGGTGCACGTTCACAAATACAGATGGCTTCTACTAAGGACCTGAATATAAATCCTAAATTTGATTGTTGGTGTAAGCGGGCAACCTGGACGCCTGCTCTATTTTTAAAGATATCTGAAGGTGCTTGCTGTGTCACAGCCAGATAAACCAAACTAATACACCTAGAGGTTGTATTAATGATCACAGGAGATAAGACAGGGGCGATTAAACAATTTGAAGTGTTTTGAGAGGAAAGTGAATGCCCGATACGAAAGCGAAGCAACTTCAGTAAACCGACAAAGAGTATCAGTTATGAATATCAGCAGGGGACTTTAAAACACGAAGCTAGATGGAAGCAAAGGGATAGGGCAAAGAGAAATAGAGCAGCTCAGAGCCATCAAAGCTCAGCAGCGCTAATTAAAAAATCTCAAGGCCACATAAAAGCAGTAGAACCGCGTGAAGGATATGGACAAGAGTATTCAAAGTGCAGCCCTCAGTTATATAACTTAAGATGCCAGCTGCCTCAGCGCAACTCTGTTTAGATAAATATGTACTAATTCCCAGCCCAGCAATGAGTTAAAGACATTTAATTCTTAGATATTTTCCCAGATATGATCTAGAGATATTTTTGTTTGATATTTTCCCTGACACCCGTTCAAGGGAAGGCTGTAAGTATTTCACTATATAAACCACCCCATAGTCAATCTTAAAAGGGGGAGAAACAAGTAAGAATTGGTCAATAAACTCTGATAGAGATTGGTTGTGTACATCTAGTACGATTCATTAATCAAAGACTGCGGGAGTTTTCTTGGAAATGGACTGTGTGTTGTGTCTTGTTGTTTGAAGGGGGCCTTGCGGAATTCTAAAGCCACCACATAACTCAATAAGTGCCTCTCATCTCTATTTTTCTTTATGTTTCACGCTCATGATATGCTCATATCGCCATCTAAATAGCAGATAGATAGATTAGTCTAGAATTTGCTGACCCACACTCTATGCTCAAGGTCTGCTATTTTTTATGTTTTCTTCTGAACTGGTAATGAATGTTTATTTCCTTTGCCTCTTACGTCGATGAATCCGCCCATGTTTTGGCATTTATGCAAGAAATTTTTTATCACCTCCTAGAAAGATCTTTCTTCACCTTCATGCTGATATGCTAAAATAACGATTTTCTTGTGTGCTTCTCATCTCCTTAAAACTTCCAATCCAGCTGGTTTGCGCTGTATCATTGAGAGTTTGTTGGCTGAGAGATCAAAGATTATTCAAAGGATCAGATAATGGACTGTCCACTATGCTTTCCTTTTCTTTTAAAAAAAAGAAAAGCTGAAGGATGATCAACAAATTCCCACGCTGTCACATGGACTAATAAAATATCTCTTTTCTGTATAATATCAGTTCACATATATTGGTTTCATTATCACTAAATTTTTGCAAATGTTCTATATGTTTTCGTTTTGAGTGAGAGCTTTAATATGAATACCTCATGGAGCATATTAGTTCTTTCTCACCCATGTACGATTGTTATTTAGGAAATCTTAATTGTTCCTAGATAGAATCCATTCACTATTTTCGATTGCAGAAAGGAGGACTAATCTACAATTTGGCCTTACAACAATTTACGCTAAATTTTTGCAAATGTTCTATATGTTTTGGTTTTGAGTGAGAGCTTAATATGAATACCTCATGGAGCATATTAGTTCTTTCTCACCCGTGCACAATTGTTATTTAGGATATCTTAATTGTTCCTAGATAGAATCCATTCACTATTTTCGATTGCAAAAAGGAGGACTAATCTACAATTTGGCCTTACAACAATTTACACTAAATTTTTGCAAACATTCTATATGTTTTGGTTTTGAGTGAGAGATTTAATATGAATACCTCATGGAGCATATTAGTTCTTTCTCACCCATGTACGATTGTTATTTAGGAAATCTTAATTGTTCCTAGATAGAATCCATCCACCTTACCTCGGTCAGTCGGATCAAAGATATCTTAGTTTCCTTACATCTTTGACCTCCACTTCATCCTTTTTAACCCGAAAAATTGTTTCATGAGCATCTATCTGCTCCATATCCCCCTCATGACCAAGAAAAACACACCAGCAGTCCCGCTCCTCTGACTCCATGCCCAATGGTTTGAAATTCATCGCACGATGCATTACCTCTCTACTTGAAGCCATTCTCTTCTCACCAGGAAACAAAACCCCTTGTACTCAATAACTAGCCTAAGATCACCCTAAACAAAGCTAAATTACGAAGAGAGAGCCCTCTCTGATTGCAGGTAGGCTAGGACCCACAATCCAAAGATTGGCCTGGTGTTACCTCGGCCGTATCCCTTAAGGAGCCAAGGGACAACCTGAGCGTTAACACATGGAAGAAGAGAAAATCTATTCTAAGAGAGCTACTCTACTGCAGCAATGAAGAAAACAATAGGTAATGCTAACTCACACCATAACCTAATTAACCATTTAAAAAACTATGCTAAGCAGAATTGCTAAATCAACACTAACCTAATGTTGCTATCTAAGTTACACAAGTAAGGAGAATCAAACCATACTAATTTGTAAGCAAGGAAACTAAACTAAATCCATTTTCACATTTTTTGGTTTTTCTGGTAAACTCAAGCATGTAATATAATTGTTCTGTTAGATGTGATAGGTGGATGGAATGTGGTTGAGGATGACTAGAAGGTTCTTAGGGGAGTATTGTGATGATCGGATGGAAGCGTTTAAATAATATGCAGAACAACGTTCAGGAAGGAGTCTAGTGGAAGAGAAATCAGAGGATGAAATCAATGAAGGGAGGACATAATGAACCAGGAGTGCATAGGAACCATTGGATCGATCAACGAATAGTAAAAGAAGAAGATGTGTAGCAGAGATCTTATTGCAAGTTATTACGTGAATAGATGGATGAACATGATTAATGGAATATGAGTGGTAGAGATATTATCAAAGGAGATTAAGTGAATAGATGGACGAACAAGACTAATAGAAGATGAGCGGTGTAGATCTTATCGCAGGGGATTAAGTACGTAGATGGATGAATAGGATTCACAGGAGATGAATGGCAGAGAGCTTATCACATGGGATTAAGTGAGTAGATGGATGAACAGGATTAATGGAAGATGAATAGCATAGATATTATTGCAGGAGGTTAACTCAATAGATGGACGAACAATATTAATGATAGATGAATGGCGGAGATATTATCGTAGGAGATGAAGTCAATAGATGGATGAATCACATCAAATCACGTGCTGATAGAAGGGTGGAAAATGTGTGGAATGATGCAGCGGGCTTTCGTAGGTGGTAAGAAGTTTCTCGCGCATCCTCAATGTTGTAAGTTTTATTCCTAAATTTCATGCAATTAGCGTAAGTGAGTGAGGCGTAGCACGAAAAAACCACTTTTCTTGTGTGCTCTCGGGCAAATATGGGTTGTGCAAGAATTCATGCAAAATTGCATGATAGCTATTGGATCATGTAGGATTAATCAATGGTGGAGATCCACCAAGCTAGTTGGTGATTGGGTGATGCGATGGTCATTGGATCAAGTGAGGCAGATCGACGATGGAGATTTGGAGCATATAAAGTATTGAGATGACATGATAGTCGTTGGATCAAGCGAGATAGATTGGCGGTGGAGATTTGGAGTGCCTAAAGTCAAACATTGAAATGAATACTCACGCAGTTAATGGTGATTGGCTAGGTTTGTTGTGGATCAGATGGTAAGGGAATCTACAGGTATAATCCTTGCTAACCTGCTAACTGATAAAGAGACACAAATGGAAGCCAACTAAAACAGAACCAATCTACGCTACACTATTGTGATGGAAATGCAGTTACTTAATAAAATGAACAATTAAACCATGAATCTATGCACTACACTGTTATAAAGGAAATACAACTACTTAAGAAAATGAACAATTAAACCATGAATCTATGTGCTACCCTACTATAATGGAAATGTAGCTACTTAAGAAAATGAATGATTAAACCATGAACCTACATTAACATACATGTACAATAAAGAGAAACCTTAGCTGCTAGGGTTGGGCCCTAACCCAAGATCTTCAACCCTCTGAGTCAACTCAGTACTGGCTGAAAACAAAACTCACTCTTTATTATCAAAACAATGTCTTACATCAACAGCTCTCACAAGTCCTGTAGCTTGAAAATAGAGTAAAGTTTTACAATCAAAAGTCTGAATCCTACTAAGGTCCTAGGCCTCTCTAATTATACGACTGAAGTCTCCAACGACCTCCTTAAAATTAGGGAGGCTTGGCTCCCAAACTCAAGATAAACTGGTGCTTTGACTTCCACTTTCTTAGTTTCATTCTAGTCCTCATGATTTGGTTGTTTGCACTCCGAGTTGATGGAGGAATATTCGAATGGAGGGGTAGTAAATGAGGAGGATTTTCCTCATATAATTCATCTCCCTTGTCCCATTCAATTTTTGACCAAGGTCTTCGCCAAAATTCCTTGCTTTTATCTTTTAATCCTACATTAAATGCACATTATACCACAAAGAAAAATATCCAACTCTAACTCCTCTCATAAAAAAAAGTATAATAAAAAGTATGCAATAAGTTATGAGAATAGTTGGTTTGACTATGCTGAGAGGTGAATTAAGGCCCATATAATTACCCAATGATGAAGCTCATCACATGCTAGTTGGTTCTCTCTTTCCTGTAGTTTTGCCCTCAACCATGAATTTTCTCTCTCAAGTTGACTTCTCATTATTTCTTCTTTGTCCCTTAAACCACTTAGCTCTTTTCCCATTTACCTGATTTTCTCTTCCATGTGCCCAATGTATTCTAGCCCATTTGATTTAGTGATCTGCATCCATTGGTGGGTTTTGGCCCTTTCCTTCTCAAGTTCGAAAAACATTGGGATGGCAGATTTTTGAGGTATTACCCTGCCTCCTTCAATATACTGGTAATACGAGTCCAGGTTAGGTTGCGGGCTTGGTTCCTTTGTCTTTGGGTCTTCTTCCTTTGTTTCTTGCTTCTCCCCTACCTTGCTTTCCAATTTTTGTGCCTCCTGTAGTTTCAGTAGAGTATCCTATAAGACTTTTTTTCTTCTTGTAGTTTTTGTTGTGGATCCTTTAGGATTGCCTTACCCTTTGAGGAAGTTGATCCAGTATTAGACCTCCTTACATAGGTGATTGGTGACTTAGGGGAAGAAATTTTGTCTCTTTTTGTAGGGGAATCTTCAATCTCAATAGGAATTTTTGTTGATGTTTATGGATTCCCTTGTTTTATTCTTGTGCTCTTTCTTGTTCTAAATATAGTCAGGTTTGCCTACTTCTTTTTCCTTTTTGCTTGACTAGGGTGCTAAGAGCAGTGAGGGCAGTTGCAACCTCTCTCTTAGTGGCCTTTGGAGACACCCTAGGTGACTCCTCCTTATGTTATTTCCCCTATGTTTTAATGCCTTCTTCCTCTTTGTTTTTCCTGTCTTCTTCCTCTTGTGGATCTTCATCATCTCTATCAGTTTCTTCCTTAGTTTCCTCTTATATTTCATCATCATCATCCTTCTCTTCTTCCTCTTCTTCTTCTACTTCATCATGCTCCTCAGTGTCAGCTTCTTCTTCATCCACCTCATCCTTATCTTGCTTTTTATCTTCCTCTTCCTATTTTTCCTCCTCTTTACTAATGGTAGCATTAACATCATAAGTGAGGGTTTTGATGTCATCCTTTGCTAGCAAGTCTCTGAAGAGTGACCATCTTATAGGGATTCTGAGGTTTTGGAGGGCATCTTCAATGAGGATCCCAATCAACCCATGGTGAGACAATTGTTGTGAATTCCCTTCCTTCACTTTGTTGCTGGAGTCTATGAGTGATTTCAGCAAGAAATAGGGTATGTTGAGTATTTGGTGTACTAGTGTTTCTACCCCAAATCTTAAATCTTCAAGGATCCTAAAATGATAGCCATAAACAACACTATATCTACTCTAACATGAGATATATTTGATGAGTTGCTAGCCTACCTCACTCCATGGGTGGAAGACTGTCCCTCCTTACTCCATTTTTGTTCTCAGTGGGTTCTTCACCTTCTAAAAAGAATTTCCTTCTTGCCACATGACTATCTCCTATGTCTTCTTTTCTCCATGGAATTCCTAGGGGAAGTGTGGTGACCGTGTTGATGAGATCTGGCATGAGATATATAGTGAGGCCTTTTACTAAAATAGTGGCATGGATTCCGTTGTGTGGAGTGAGGGAGTGAGACAATTCTTGAGCCACCTTATCATCATACCCTGTGAATTTTTTGAAAATCCCCATCTGGTTGTGTCTTGTAAAGATTTCAAGCACCTGGGGGTGTTGTTGTATTCTCATAGTGTTTGTGGACTCTCTCCTATTAAACCCCCCTATCATCTTGCTGGTGAAACTTGAGGAGAAAATGAGAGGGTTGACACAATTTTTTTTAATGTAGGAGAAAACAAAGTTGACTATGTATGTAATTCACTAGTCATAGTTGCTAACTTTACTAGATTTTAGAGTATCTCTGGTTCATTTGCTTGAAAATGGAAATGAAATTATAGAGCCTACCTCTCTAAAATGAGTGCAGTGGACAATTCTCACGATATCCCCTCTTGAATCCTTCTCTGCCTATCTTGTAGACTGTCCCTGTGTATCCTGTATATTTTATCCTGTAGGAATTCCTGTGCATGGTCTTGTAGGAATTTTTGTGTAGAATGATGGATATTTTCTTCTGGTGGGTGACTTGGGTTATGAGAGTGACTTAGGTGAGGGGGTTTTGAGGAGGTGAAATGCATGAATACATGGGAATGATGTTTTGATTCCCTTTATGGTGTTTTGAGGTGAGGTGGTGCATTGGAAGCAAAGGTACGTTGCCAGTTTTGGACTGTTGGTCCCCACTACCACCTCATCATTTCCCACTCCTCGTAATAAGCTCCCACCTCATAGATTTGTAGTTTAACTACTTTTTTCCCTACTCCTCCTATGTCTTTGAGCTAACTGCAGCCACGTGTGAGAGGACACCCTGTTTTGCATGTGCTAACCGAACAAAGGTGGCCATGTTAACTTGCCACCTTTTCACTTATAAACCAACTATCTCGTAACCCTTGCAATTTTTGACTACATGATGCATATGAGTGAGAAAGTGAGATAGTTACCTATGGTTTCGATGCCATGTTGCAGTTGTCGAAGATCAAAGGTGATGTGTTGTTTATTCATTGCATGCCATTCTTCTTCCTCCTGTTGTTATCTGCTAATGGTTTCTTAGATTTTGCAGGTATCTATGGCTGAAGATCTGATGTTGCTATTTTTGTGGAGCTCCTAGATCATCCTGGTGAATACTTGTTGCTGTTGATTGGCATTTTGTGGGATAGACCGCTACAGGATTTCGTACATGATGTTTGTAGCTACTTCTCCCTCATAATTATTTAATCATGTTGATGGTTGGGGCTATGAGGATGGTGTAATGAATGGAAGGAAGGAGTAGGAGTGTGTGTAGAGCAAACGACACTCAGGTAATGCTCTTACTCCTCTCTGTTTTCTTTCTTTTTGTTTTTTTCTATGACTGGTAGAAATTATTGAAACTGATCTTTTTTGTTTTGAATAGTGAGTGTAGGGAAGATGATGGTGGACGAGGTGTGGTGTTAGATCTTGCATTGGGTGAATTTTAGGGACCTAACAAACCTATATTGTTCCCTTGGATTGCTTCCTATAGGTTTTTCGAGCCATTTTAATTCCTACAGGATCATCTTGTAGGTTTTCAAGGGATCCTGTAGTAATATAGGGGATCCTATAGAAAACAAAATCTTCACATAAATAGAGGCAATGGAGTGGAAAAATGATAAAAGTGATGGAAGGATGTATTGTAAGGAGTGGAGGAGATGAATATGTGTGAGGCAGGGTTCCCTTTGGGTCCTCTTTTTGCTCCTTGATTGTCTTTCTCACCCACCTACAAATAAAAATTATATATTTCTCTCTCTCTCTTTTTTTTTTGAAAAAGAACTAGGGTGCCTCAAAGAGGTTTTCGCCCTAGCTATTTTCCCTCGGAGCCTCCAGGAAGATTTTCACCAAGGGATCTTCTTATTTTTTCTCTCTTTTTTTTCCATCATTGGGCCACCTCACGAGATTTTCAACTCAAATATGGGACTCAAGTGCCTCATGGAGGTTTTCACCTTAGTCCTTATTCGTTTTTTTTTTTTTTTTTTCAGTGACTTGATGAAGGAGGAGTTGGAACTTGCTCCACCACCATCACTGTTTTATTGATATTGTCAATGAACTCTTGTTTTGATAAAAGTCTCTTGTACATTTTCGATCGGTTCCCATTAATAAGCAACCGAATGGCTTCTTCATTTATAGTTATGATTTGCACCAAACCATTATCATGGCATCTTTCCACAACATAAGGTCCGAGCCATCTTGTCCTTAGCTTGCCTTTGAAGTATTTATACATAGAATCATATAACAACCCCTAATTGCCCTACTAAAATTGCTTCTCCTTAATATGTTTATCATGGCATATCTTCTTCTGAAGTTGAACTATCTCTCTATGTAGAAGCACTTGCATTCTGAATTCATCCAAGCCATTCAATTAGAACAATCTCTCTTTCTGTGCATGTCTGAGATCCAAATCTAGTTGCACTGCCATCCTTAATTTGTTATATTCAAACTCAATGGACAACAAGGCCTTTTTCCCATAGACCAACTCATAGGGTGTAAATCCAGTGGTGGTCTTCAATGTGGTATTATAGGCCCAGGTAGCCTCAACTAGTCTTTCTGCCCAATCCTTCATGTTGATGCTCACTACCTTTGGTAAGATGCCCTCCAGTGCCCTGTTGGTCACCTCCACTTGCCCATTAGCTTGTGGATGATAGGGAGTGGAGGTCCTATGCTTGATTTTGTGATGGTTGAGTAGTTCTTCAATCATGTTGGAGGTAAACTGGCCGCCTTAGTTTATGACTAGCTCTCTAGGGTACTGAAATTTGTACAATACATTATCCCTTAGGAACTCAACCACTTTCTCTTCTGTTGCTACCTTAATTGCCTTGGTTTCAACCCACTTAGTCAAATAATGAGTGCACACAATAATGTACTTTTTTTACTTTGAAGGAGGGTTGATACGCCTAATGAAGTCCATGCCACGCTTTTCAAATAGCTCAAAAGTTACTTGAGGTTGTAGGGGAATTTCATCTCCTAGAGTAGGATTTCCCATCCTCTATCACTGATCACACTAACTAGTGTACTTTTACACATACTGATGAAGAGTGGGCCAATATTAGCATGTTTGTAACACTTTTATTGTTTTCCTCTTTGCTGCAAAGTGACCTCCATAGGGCCCATCATGACAGGTTAGAAGGATGTCAAAAAATTCCTCTTCCCTTACACAACTTCTCAATATTTGATCTGGGCCAAGTTTGAACTGATTTCCCCCAATCCAGGTGAAGGGGGCACTTTGCCTAACTATCTTGCTCTTTTCTTTGGAGGGAAAGTTTGGTGGGAACTGTGCTGATACCAAATAGTTTTCTATATCAGTACATCATGGGGAGAGAACTGAAATAGAAAATAGATTCTCTTATGGTATCTGGTCATCCACCATTCCTTCTTGACCTATAGGCACATTTACCCTAGATAAAAAGTCTGCAACAATAGTTTCCTTACCAGGCTTATCAACAATGTCTAGATCAAACTATTGTAGTAAAAGCAACCATCTTATAATTCAAGCATTTGAATCTGGTTAGTTCATTAAATATTTGATTACAGCATGGTTAGTATGGAAAAATGTTTGATACCCTGTAATATCATTCCTGAATTTGTTTGATGAATGCACGATAGCCAGGAGTTTATTTTCGGTAACTGTATAATTTATCTTAGCCTTTGACAAGTTCTTATTGATAAAATAGATGGCATAAGGCAATTTTTCCTCTACCTAACCTAGGGATGCTCCTATGGCTTTATGTGAGGCATCAACATGAATATGAAAGAGAAGGGTCCAGTTTGGGCCTCAGAGAATTGGTGCAGTGGTTAACTTGCACTTCAGAATGTCCAAGGCCTCTTGGCAACTTTTTTACCATATAAACTCAGAATCTTTGGCCAACAACCAAAATAAAGGAGAGGCCAACTTGGTGAAGTCCTTTATGAACCTTCGGTAGTATCCAGCTAACCCCAAGAAACTCCTGACATCTCTCTACTTTTGTGGAGGTTGGACCCTTTGGATGATGGCTATTTTGTTCGCATCCACCTGCAGTCCTTGCTGAGATATTAAATGATCTAGCATGGTCCCTTCAGTAATTAAGAATTCACGTTTTTAAGGACTAAGAGACAGGTTCATTTGAATGCATTTCTGCAATACTTTGCCTAGGTTAGTTATGGCTTCTTGAAAATCACAACCATAAGGTGTAAAATCATCCATATAAATTTCCACTACATCACGGACTAATTCGGCAAAAATACTCAAGACTGCTCTCTGGAAAGTGGCAGGAGAATTGAATAGGCCAAAAGGAAGGACGCTATAGGCAAATGTACCCCAAGGACAAGTGAATGTGGTCTTATCCTGGTATTCTAGGTAGATATGGATTTGGTTGTACCCATTGAATCCATCTAGGAAAGAAAAAAACTTTTTCCCTGCCAGGCCATCTAGCACTTGGTCAATGAAGGGTAGAGGAAAATGGTCCTTATTTGTGGCTTTCTTCAACTCCCTAAAATTGAAACAAATACTCAACTTACCATTTTTCTTGGGAACTAACACTAAAGGGGAGACACACTCACTGTCGGAGGTAGGGTAAATGAATCCTACATCTAGCAACTTTTGTAGTTATTCTTTGACTATATCTTTAAGAGCTAGATTCATCCTCCTTTGAGGTTTCCGAACTGGATTACAACCTTCTTTGATGTATATGTGGTGAGTACACATTGAGGGGTGTATTCCCTTCATTTCCTTGTAACTCCAAGCGAATGCTTCTAGGTTTTCCTTTAACATGTTGCATAGCTTCTCCTCTTCAAGAGTAGAAAGAGATGGACCAATTTTTAACATTTTCTCTGTGCCGAATTATATGGTTTTGACATGGAGTGGGTTGGAATCAGCCAAGTATAAGTCAATTGGGTGATTGTTCTGGGTTTACCATACTTCTTGTTCTAATGGTAATGAACCAGGAATTGGACTTTAGAGCAGGTGTTCAGTCAAGTGATCTTCATCTTTTTGTCCTCCTCCCATGGTTGATTCCAAAGCATAAAGTTGTGTGGAAAATACCTCATATTTTTCCTCCTCCTCCTACCATAAAGGTAAATCATGCTATAGAGAAGGTTGAGGAGGAGGGTATAGGAGTAACTGTTTGGACATATGCCCATTCTTGTTGGTCATGTTCCCAGCTCTGCAGCTGATGTAAGCATCGACTATGGCCAACCATCACCTCCCAGGGATGAGAGGATAACCAATAGTCTTAGCCTTAGGCTGGAGAACTAGAAAATCTATAGGGTACTCCTAGGAGTCAATGGATATGATCACATCCTCCACAATTCCCTCAGTGGTGACTGTGGAAAAATTTGCAAGTTGAAGAAATGTTCTTGTGTTCCCTTAGGGGTTGAGCTTGAGCATGGTGTCCTTGGTCATCACATTAATGGTTGCCCCAAGGTCAATCAGAGTGTGTGGGACAATGGGGCAATTGATGTGCACATCTACTACAGGGCTTCTAGGGTCAAAATATTTTGGACATATTACATTCCCCATCATTAAGTCAGATAGCTTCCCAATGAAATTAATGGTAGGGGCATCCCTTCTTCTTCTTCCTAGATGCTTGAAGCATTTCTCCTTAATCAAATTATTGTAAATGGGAACATCTCTTATTGCCTGGAA
The DNA here is from genome assembly GCA_000404065.3 of Pinus taeda. Lineage (NCBI taxonomy): Eukaryota > Viridiplantae > Streptophyta > Pinopsida > Pinales > Pinaceae > Pinus > Pinus taeda. The sequence continues at coordinate 90,736 of APFE031602123.1, read as the reverse complement.
AAGGGGGATATTTACACATAGATTTTTCAATTCTCACATAATTTTAGCTTCTTCTGGGGTAGGTTTGAAGTGGTTAGGCTAATATCCAAGGAAAGGGTGGATTTACATAAAGGTTGCTTTCCTCTCTTTCTTCCTCAACCTCCCTATGTGGAGGGGGATGTTGGTTATCCAGGATAACTCTCCCGAAACTCAGGCTAATCTCCTGTATTTCTATAGCATAAGCTAGATATGATGTCTCTCCACTATATGCTTATTGAGCCTGCCTATTCTTCGGGTTCGCATTCGGCTGGGCAGGCATCTTGGGTTGCTTGGGTGGAGCAGAGTGTAGGAGTTGTGGTTGGGTAGGTGGTGGAGGAAATAGAGTTGGAGCATTGTTATATTGGGGCTCCCACCCTTGGAGTGGTGTATTCGATTGAGGTTGTGGTGGAGTGTAATGTTGAAATGATTGGCTAGCTGGTTGGGAATGATACTAAGATGCATAGGACCAAGGAGGGGGATTATATCAGGAAGGATGAGTAGGGGGTCCCTAAGAAGATATACTTGTGGTTTGGTTGGGGTTGTAATATGCATGGGATGACCATTGCATGCCCTGCTGGTATGGTCTAGGCCCAGGAGGTCTCCTTTGGTTAATGTAGAAAGGTTGCTCAGTCACCCCTTCAGCCCCTTGATGTACAACTTTGAGTTTGGGTAAAGAAGGGCACTTGTCTATGAGTGGTTTTCTTCACAGACCCAACAAATTTCAATACAATCCAATGGACATTCGTTCCTAGGATGCCTTATGGTGCATCTAGGACAAAAGATGACCAGGGCTCTCTTTGCTTCCTCTTGCTTGCTTTTGATGTTCATGGTGTCCATTTGCAAGGCAAGGTTTTGTAGCATCTCACTTTTGAAATATTCCAACATATTTCCAATTTCACCCTTGATGGATGAATTACAAGATGATGTATTGGCCATAGGTTGACTACCCCTACCCTTTTTCCTCGCTGCCCTAGAATGGTTTCTAAAGATAGTCTTGATATCCTCATAGAGTAATTGGTAGATATATCCTCCCGCTAACAAGTTTAAGGTATCCCGAAGATCTTCTCTTACTCCCCTAAGTAGGACCAGCTTTAGTGACTCAGGGTCAAGTGTGCACCTTGTCCTTTTGTAACTAAGTTGGAATCTTTCTTCGTAGTCCTCTAAGGATTCATCCTGGCCTATGGTCATCTTGAAAATTTCTTCTTTAGTATCCTTTGACCTACAGTAGTCCAGATATTTTTTGTTAAAGGCCTACTACATCTGACTCCAAGTTGGGATGCTATCTCCATGTAAGCCCATGAACCAGTGCAATGTTGCATCCTTGAGGGTAGATGGAAATAGTTTTAAATTTTTCTCATCATCTGTATAGTCATACATTCGCCTTATAACAACAAACTCAAATAGGAAAGTGTCGGGGTCCTTTGTGGTTAGGCCATGGAAATGAGATAGGGTAGAGGGGCTTATATTTTTCATCTTAGTGTCCCCGTTGGTTTCCCTGATGGGGAAGGCACCCTCAACTCTCTCTCTATTCCCTCTGCCATTTCAGTTTTCAGCCATTGGTTCCGTAGGAATGGGTTCCTCTTCTTCTTCTTCCCCTGTAGGTTCTTCAAATATGTCAGGCTGCTCACCTGAAGGTTCTTGAAGTTGACAGACATCGAAGAAGAGAGAAGGTTGACTGTTGGATGTAGTGGGGGTATTTGGAAAAAAAATTCCTAGGTTGTCCCTATTCCTACGATGCATGAAAGGAAATGTTTTTGGGTTGGTTTTGAAATTTTTGTAAATTGGAAAGTACTTTCAGAAATGAAATTTCTGATTGAATGAAAATCACTGACAGAATGAAAAAGCTACTTGCTAAATTGAAATCCTACTTGCAGAATGGAAAGGAAACTAGATAATTGAAAATGAAATAAAGGAAGCAGCTAGATTACTTTTGTAGAAATAAACTAACAACAAAATATTGAAGACAAGAAATAGAAGAAAAGAAAGCACTAATCACATTCTAGTCAGACACCTCCTCAAAAACGACACCAAAAAAAGTGATGAGAGCTAGTATTACAACAAGGATGTTGCAACACCCGGGCTACCAACTTTACTTATCAACCCGGGGTTTGTACAAACTTGGACATGACAATGCTATATGCACAAGTAAAGTGAAGGTCCTGCATGTTTTCACTATTCGTTTGGTGAGAGACCCTAGGGGTTCCAAGCTAGACTTTTATAGAGTAAGAATAATCTTGATTCTTTGATGGAAGAAGAGAAAATATACTCTAAGAGAGCAACTCTACCATAGTAATGAAGGAAACAACATGTAATGCTAAATCACACCATATCTTAATTAACCATTTAAACAACTGTGCTAAGCAGAATTGCTAAATAAACACTAAACGAATGCTACTATCTAAGTTGTAGAAGCAAAGAGCATCAAACCATACTAGTGTGTAATTAAGAAAACTAAACTAAATCTGTTTTCGCTTTTTTGGGTTTTTTTGGCAAAATCAAGTATGCAAATTAATTGATCTTGTGGATGTGATAGGTGGATGGAAGGTTATTGAGGATGGCTAGAAGGTTTATGGAGTTGTTTGATGGTTTGGAAGGGTCCTAGGAGGTGTTTTGTGACTTCTTAGAGGTTCCCCATCAATTCGGCCTCAAAATAGGTCGTTTCAGAAAAACCTACAGGATGTACTAGAAACCTACAAGATGATCCTGTAGGAATCACAGGAAACCTATAGGATGCAACCGAGAGCTAATTATGAGGTGTTGGAGGTGTTGGGAAGCTTGGGAAAGGTGAATGATGAATGGAATGGGGTGTTAGAAGGTCTAGAAGCACTCAGGAGTCAGTATCCAAGATAAGAGATGGCTAGATTCGCTCAATGTAACTAGGGGAATTTCAATGAAAAATGATAAATAACTAGTGAGGGTGATGGTGGAACAAGAGGTGGTTAAGGTCAATGAAGTTGAAGGTGGTTGCTGGTGATGAAGTCTAGGTCTCCTCCTGAAGTACCTGCTTTTCTTAAAACATGTGTATCTTCCAAGAACTTATGCAACAAGATACATTTTCATATACTAGAAAAGCATGAATCAATTGCCTATATTATGCATGAAGAAACTTGTTTAATGGAATGAAATCATGAGTGAGGTATTATTGCAGAAATGAGATGGAAAAATATGACAATGAAAGTTGCCTTGTAAAATGAACCAAATACTGAATCAAAGAAAACAAACTCCAATGCTAATGCAAGAACTAGAAATCTGTGCTTTCGGGGCTACTGAAGGGTCCCCTCCTCAAGTCATGGTCCCAGAGTGAGGAAGTGAGGCCAAGACACCTGCTGATAACCTTATGGTGATCCTTTTTCTCCTTACTAACCTGCTACTTCAAATAAGGCACAAATGGAATCAAACTATCACACAACCAATCTAATCTACACTGCGGTAATGGAAATGCATCTACTAAGCAAATGAACAATTAAACTATGATTCTATACCATTGTACATGTACAAGAAAGAGGAGCCTTGGCTACTAGGGTTGGGCCCTAATCCAAGAGCTTCAACCCTCTGAGTTAACTCAATTTTGTCTTAAAACAAAACTCATTCTTATTATCAAAACAATGGATTACATCAAAAACTATCACAAGTCTTGCAACTCGAAAATAGAGCAGAGTTTTACAATAAAAAATTTGAATCCTACTAAGGTCCTAGGCCTCTCTATTATAAATCTAAAGTATCCAATGACTTCCTTAAATTTAGGGAGGCTCGGCTTCCAAACTTGAGATAAAATGGTGCTTTGTCTTTCACTTGCTCGGTTGCCTTCTAGTCCTCATGATTTGGTTGTTTGCACTCCAAGCTAATGGAGGAATATTCGAATGGAGGGGTAGTAAATAAGGAGGATTTACCTCCTATAATTAATCTCCCTTGTCCCATTCGAGTTTTGACTATGGTCTTTGCCAAACTTCCTTTCTTTTATCCTTTAATCCTGCATTAAATGCACATTATACCACAAAGAAAAATATCCAACTCTAACTCATCTCATAAACAAAATATAATCAAATGAAATAAGTTATGAGAATAGTTGGTTTGCCTAAGCTAGGAGGTGAATTAGGGCCCATATAATTACCCAATGATGTGTCCCATCACTTGGGTAAACCTGTGATAAAATCCATTGAACCCTCCTCCCAATGTTGACTTAGAATGGATAAAGGTTGTAATAGACCTAGGGTCTTAATTGTTTCGACTTTGTTTTTCTGGGAAGCCAAACAATCCGCCACAAACTTTTGAATATCACATTTAAGGCCATCCCAAAAAAATTATTTCTTAACCGTGTGGTAAGATTTAAAAAATCCCAAGTGCCCTCCTAAGGGAGAGGTGTGCAATTCGATAAGAATATTTTCTTTAACTTGGGAATCCTTACAAAGGTATAAGCGATCTTTGTACCATAATGAATCATTTTTCTAGCTAAATGTATCATATGTACTAGCATCTTTCTATATGTTTTGAATGTGTGCCCACACTTCTTTGTCATTCTTCCATTCACACCTTGCTTCGTTTATCCAATTTGGTTGGATAATAGAAATGGTGCAAAGAAATGCTTCCACATCCTCATCCTTTCTCGAGAGTGCATCTGCAACAACGTTTTTCTTCCCTCCTTTCAAAGTCATAACCCAACATCTTTGTGACCCATTTTTACTGCTCTTTTGAAGATACTCTTTTTTCTAAAATGTAATTAAGATTATCATGATCTATTTTTACCTTGAAGTGTCTTCTCATTATGTAATGTCACCATTTATTAAGTTCATGTAGTATTTCCAACATTTCCTTGTCATAAATAGCTTTGTGTAAATAATTTCCTTTGATTGGATGACTTTCGAAAGCAATGGGTCTTTATTCTTGCATTAAAACAACACAAATTCCATTTCCCGAGGCACCACATTCCATAATAAAGGTTATTGTGAAGTCTAGTATAGCTAAGACCGGTGCTTGGCATATTGCCTCTTTAAGATGTTAGGCCTTTGTTGCTTCTGGAGTCCATGAAAATGCATCTTTCTTCAATAATGTTGTTAGAGGTGCCACTATTCTCCCATAATTCTTAACAAAATTGTGATAATATGCCATCAACCAAAGAAATCCTCACATATGCTTTATGGATGTGGGGATTTTCCATTCTTTAATGGCTTTGATTTTCCAAGGGTATACCTTAACACCTTCATGAGATACAATATGACCCAGATATTCCACCTCTTGTACTCCAAAGAAACATTTGGATGTCTTTTCATATAATTATTTCTCCTCTAATAGTTTGAGCACCCTATCAACATGTTGAACATGATCTTTCCAAGACTTGTTATAGATTAGTATATCATCAAAAAATACTAACACAAATTTTCTAAGGAAGGGTTTGAAAATGGAATTCATCAAACCTTGAAATGTAGAAGGTGCATTAGTAAGGCCAAAAGGCATGACCGAAAATTCATAATCACCCTCATGAGTTCTAAATGCTGTTTTAGGAATGTTTTCAGTCTTCATTCTGATTTGAAGATATCTTGAACAAAGATCCAACTTGGTGAAGTGAATCGATCCATGCAATTTATCCAATAATTCATCAATGACAGGAATGGGAAATTTATCTTTAATATTGAGCTTGTTGAGCTCCATATAATTGGGACACATGCGCCATGATCCATCTTTCTTCTACAACAATAATATTGGAGCAGAGAAAGAACTTTGACTAGGTTGAATTATACCAGCCTCTAGCATTTCTACAACCATACGTTCAATTTCACTTTTTTTTGGGGATAAGGATATCTGTAAGGCATGATGTTTGGAGGAACACTTCTTTGAATCAAGTGAATAGCATGATCATTATCATGAATAGGTGGAAGGACTTTAGGAGTCTCAAATACCTTAGAATGATTGTCTAAGACTTTTTGGAGATCCAGAGAAATAGATGATTTCGATGTGGGAACCTCTAGCGAACATAATTGTGCAATTACCCCTCGTTGTTCTTTATTTAGAAGCTTTTTCATGTCCTTAGTGTTGGAAATAATACTAAGAGGGGGGGTGAATCAGTATTACCAAATTTTTTTCAATATACCTTCCATATTTATACTTTAATTTATTCTTCAGATATTGATCATTAGATTGTATGTCAGTGCCATATAATAATGAGCAAGAACAAGAAAGACAGATAATCACACCAAGGAACACCAGATATAAGGTGGAAACCCAATGTGGGTGAAAACCACCTGCTACAATATGTATCTATCTTCTTTCAATTAGAAACTTCTTTTACAATTGATTTTGTATTGGTGCAATCCTTTACCAGTACGCAGGCTACAACCTGCAGAGAGCTACAACCCTCTCTCATTTTCCAGTCTCTCCTAGAAGGGAGCTACAACCGCCTTTGCTCTTTTTACTTATTTAAGGACCACGTTTCATTAATTTTAAAACTGGATCCATGGACATCAAATAATCAACAAGTACATATGAATCAATTTTAACTCCTCATACAATCAACCAATGAATCACCCAATTTCTCATAATATTGTAAACAGAACGACAATACCAATAAACTAAACCCAGAACTCTGCAGCAAATAGATAAAAAGGAAACCAACAAATACTTCAAGGAAAAGTCCGCAACATGACCAATATAAACCTGTCGATATCCGTAGCTCTTCTGTGTCTAAATTGTGCAGATCCGCACCTGATCTTTCTTATGCTCTGTGTACTTCTACTCAGATCCGCACCTGCACTGTCTGTCTGTCAGCGTACCTCCACACTGTGTCTTCTTCTGTGTTGTGTACCTCACACTGTGCCTTCTGCTTCTCTGCATACCCCACTCACTGCACCTTCTTCTTTGATGCCTACCCCACAATGTGCCTTCTTCAGTGTTGCGTACCCCCGCACTGCGCTTTCTTCTACGCTGTGTACCCCCGCACTTACGCCGTGGATTGCCTACGAACTTTTGATTAGGGCCAAATTTAACAGTCCTCCAATGTGCCACAGTCTTTCAGATCCACAGATCTATTCATGCGCCCCAGAGATCACAACCTATCAATAGATTTGACTTAAGTTTTCTCCTTGATTTAGATCTAGCTTTTAAAAACCAATCACCCAAAATTACAGATCTTAAGATATTCCAATTTCGCCAGTGCCTAGCCAAGTGATCTCCTTTCCTTTTTATAGGCAAGCCTTTCCTCAAACCATGGTCCCAAACCATAGGTATTCAATACCATGAACCCAATACCTTGGATCAATATTTGTAGATGCAAAACCATGGACCAAAACCATAGGATCAAATATTTCGGGCTAAACACCATGGACCATTCATAAAGATTCCCACGTGCACACGCTTTTCTGCATTGGAGTGAGTGAAACTGGGGTCCGCACCTTCTGAACAGAGCACCTGCGTGTATGTCCGCACTTCTTGGTTGGCGTACCTGCGGGTCCGTAGATTCTCTTAGGATCACCTGTGGGTATCTCATCTTCCATGATTTTGAGTGCCTGAACTGAGATCTACCACATGAGTGAGTTGCCATCAAGTACAACACCTGTACCATAGAGCCAAACCAGAATCATAATGCCAACAATCTCCCCCTTTGGACTTGATGGCAACCTCAAGATCCTCAATGTCATTCTCCCCCTTTAACATCAAGGGCAAAGGGTTATGCTCCCCCTGAGAACATGCGTAGGCCTTTGCTTTGCTGATCATGCTCCCCCTGATAAGCCAGATCTGCAAAAGGAAAGAAATATCTGCACGAAGAACCACAGTCCACCAAACACCATAAATGACCGATAGAGACAAGCATGAATATTAGCATGAAGATCTTCTACCATCATGCCAACAATGCATTATATGCTCCCCTTGAACATGTGCCATTTAATCTTCGACCAATCCTCAACCCAGCAAATGTACGCGTATACTCCATATGAAACTTGCGTACAACCAACACTCTCTGAAACAGATGAGATTCAACAACAAGATGATGCATCAACAACCCCCAGCTTTTTCCTGAGGTATTCAAAGGTCTCCCTGGGTAATGGTTTGGTGAGAATATCAACAACTTGTTCCTTAGAAGGAACATACTCCAACTTGACCTTTTGTTCAAGCACTTGTTCCCTGAGAAAGTGATACTTGATCGGTATGTGCTTGGTCTTTGAATGCATGACTGGATTCTTTGAAATGTTGATTGCACTTGTATTATCACATAAGATGGAGATAGGTGGTGTACAAGTGATTTGAAAATCCTGCAAGGTCTGCATCATCCAAAGGAGTTGAGTGCAGCAAGATGTAGCAGCCACATATTCCACTTTAGCTGTAGATAAAGCAATCAAACTCTGTTTCTTGCTGAACCAAGATACTAATCTGGAACCCATTAAGAATGCACCACAACTTGTGCTCTTCCTGTCATCCATGCTTCCGGACCAATCTGCATCTGTATAAGCATGAAGCGTGAGATCTATATCTCTAGGATACCATAAGCCATAGTTTTGAGTTCCTTGAAGGTACTTGAAAATTCTCTTTACTACCTGAAGATGAGTTTCCTTTGGATTTGCCTGAAATCTTCCAACTATTCCCACTGCATGCATGATGTCTGGTCGGGTACCTTTCAAACAAAGTAGACTTCCAATCATAGATCTATAGGTTGGCTGATGTACTGTTGCTGATTCATCGTTTGCACTAAGACTGCATCCTGTAACCATGGGGGTACATACTGGTTTTGCATCTTCCATGCCATACTTGTTCAGAATCTGCTTGAGGTACTTCGTTTGAGACAAGAAGATACTGCCTTTATTTTTGTTGGATTTGCAATCCAAGAAAACATGTCAGTTCTCCAAGCAAGGACATTTCGAATTCTTTCTGCATCACCATGGCAAAGCTTTGACTCATAGCTTCTTCATTGCCGCCAAAGATAATATCATCTACATACACAACAAGTATTAGCAATTTGTCATTTTCAATTTTTATATAAAGATTGCTATCTGTTGAACCTTTTGAAAAACCTTGTTGATGAAGGTATTTGTCCAACTGGTAGTACGAAGCCCTTGGAGCCTATTTAAGACCATAGAGAGCCTTTTTCAGTCTGCATACAAGATTTGGATCATTCCCAAGAATGAAACCATATGGCTGCTCAATGTATACTTCTTCTTCTAAGTCTCCATTTAGAAAGGCCGATTTCACGTCCATTTGAAATACTTTGAATTTCTGAAAGCTTGAGAGAGCAAGGAACATTCGGATGGCCTCAAGTCTAGCAACGGGAGCAAAAGTTTCTTCAAAGTCTATTCCTTCTTGTTGAGCATACCCTTTACAGACAAGTCTGGCCTTATTTCTAATTACTTCCCCATTTTCATTTAACTTATTTTTGAAGATCCATTTTGTCCCTATGATATTCTTATCTTTTGGTCTAGCGACCAAATCCCAAGTGTTGTTCTTTTCGATCTGCTCAAGTTCTTCATACATTGCCTTGACCCAGCATTCATCTTTGCATGCCTCTTTTACATTTTGTGGTTCAGTGGAGGAGAGCAATGCTAAATAGCTTGAGGCTTCTGCAATTGTTCTTCTTGTTTGTACACCTGCCTCCTTTTGCCCCAAAATTTGTGATTCTGGATGATTCTTTTGAACTTACTTGGAAGGAGTCTTCTCTTCTATCCTTATTTGTTCCTCTGGCTCCTCATGGGTTTCTTCTTCATGGGTCTCTTCTTCATCATCATTCTGATTTTGAGGGTAGTCTTCATCCTCTTCAATATTTTCATAATTTACTTGCCTAGGAATGTATCCTTTTTCATCAACCACTACATCAATGCTGTCAACAATTCTTCCAAGTCTTTTATTATAACACTTATATGCTTTGTTATGGGGAGAATAACCAAGGATAATGCCTTCATCTGCTCTAGGTTCAAGTTTGCCAAGCTGTTCATTAATATTCTTAATATAGCATTTACTTCCAAAAATTTTGAAATGCTTTACCGAAGGGGTTTCACCATACCAGAGCTCACGAGGAGTTTGAGTGCTATTTACTAGGACATTTGTTTTGTTGAAAATAACAATCGCAGCAAATGCAGCTTCACCCCAGAAGGTTGTGGGAGTTCCAGACTCATCAAGCATAGCACGAGCCATTTGTTGGACTGTTCTATTCATCATTTCCACCACTCCATTTTGCTGAGAAGTACTAGCTGTAGAGAATTCCCTTCTTATTCCATGTTCTTCACAAAAATCAAAAAATTCATTTGAGGTAAAATCCCCTCCTCTGTCGGACCTAAGGCAGTTAATTTTGTAATCTGATTCATTTTCAACCAAGGCTTTCAAGGATTTGAATTTTTCGAATGCTTCGTCCTTCTACTTCATAAGTCCTAACCAAACCATCCTGGAGAAGTCGATAATGAATAATATAAAGTATTCTTCTCCTCGAGGCGACCTTGTCCTAAATGGACCACATACATCTGTATTGACTAGCTCAAGAGGCCTACTGGCTGATCCTTCCTTCTCAAGGAAGTTAGTTCTGGTTTGCTTGCCAAACTGACATGATTTGCATATGGTGTTGTCTGTAATTTTGATGTCTGGAAGACCACAAACTGCCTAGTATTTGCATGCTTTCCTTATTTGTGAAAAGCTTAGATGCCCCAACCTCCGGTGCCATAACCAGTTTTCATCATCCTTGCTCAAATAGCATTGTTGTTTTCCTTCTTCAAATATGTATAAATTATTTGGAGTTCTTCTGCCTTTGATCACTGTTCTTCCTGTATCAAGATCACGAACACTACACCCATCTGATCAAAATATTACCTTGGTTCCATTATCGCACATTTGACTGACACTCAATAGATTATGCTTCAAGCCATCAACATACAAAACATTTCCAGATTTGACCTTTTCTTTCAATTGAGCAGTGCCTTTTCCTTTTATGGCTGTAGGGGTATCATTTCCAAAAGAAACCTTCTTTCCTTTTTCTAAAGCAGTATATGATTCAAGTTTTTCTTTATCACCTGTCATATGCTTCGAACATCCACTGTCGATGTACCATAGATTTTCCTGACCTTCTGCATAAAAAGCTATCCCACATCTTTCTAGTTGTGGTTCCTTTATTCTCCATGTTCTGGTGCTTGACTTTTGTTCCTTTGTCTGTCGAAACCTACTCCTACATTCAGAATCTTCATGACTGGAGTTATTACAAATAGAACATTCAATTTCATTTTCAAGTGCTGAAAAGTTGTTATAGGTCCTTTTCGTAATCCTAGTCATAATTCTTTGTTTTTGAACTTCTCTAGTCATGATTGTCTTATAGGAAACACATTAAGCTGCTTTGTGACCAAAGTTATGGCAAGAGAAACATTGGCCATTGACGAAACTTTTGCGATTATCAAATCTACCAGCTAAATGATTGTAGTTTCGATTGTCATCAATTCTTGAAGAAAATTGCGAAGGTTTTACCTAAGGTTGGTTGTAGCTTTTATTTGTCCTTAAGGTAGCTTGCCCCTGATTTTCTTGTTAGTCTTTGTTCGTTCTTGATGAAGACTGTCCTTGATTTACCTGATGATTTCTATTAGGCTTTTGCTCACTCCTTCTTGCTACATCAAGATAACTTTTGGAGGTGGAAGCTTGAGATGTTTCACCATTATACCCCAGACCTATCTTGATTAGAGGGGAACGCTGCACATTGATAATCTCATCCAGAGTTTTAGATCCTTTAACAAATTTAAGATTAAGGGCCTTTGTTTTCTCAATTTCTATTCTAAGGCCAACAATTTCACATTCTAACTTCTCAAGAAATTTTTCTTTTTCATCAAGTTGAAATTGTAGAGTATCAATGATCACATTCTTTTCTTCTAAACATGTTTTGAGTCTAAAAATATCTTCATAAAAACCATCCACATCTATAGAATCCAAGTAATCATCATCTTCAAAGGCCATTAAAAGTTTATAGTGATTACCTCGTTCATCTTCATCTCTATTTGACAGTCCATCACTATCTTCATGAGTGTAATAGCTTTTCTTATCTGCATTCTGTTTCTTGTCCATCTAACAGGTTCCTTCCCTTTGTCAATATTATCCTTATGAGGACATTTGGCAGCATAGTGACCTACTCTTCCACAAGCAAAGCATTTGAAAGGTAACTTACCTCTGAATCTTCCAGTACCCCGTTGAAGATTTCTAACAAAATTTGATTCTTCTTCTTCTTCTGACACGTGTCCTGACTCATAGTACTCTCCTTTGCTTGAAGCCTTGAAGGTAGCTACTCTGTTATCTGATGGACCTCCTTTCCTCATTTCATAAGAAGTTATAACTCCATGCAGCTATGACATTTTAAGGTTTTGTAGATTCTCCTTTTCTTCTATAGCAGAAAATTTAGATTCAAATCTAGAAGACAAAGATCTTAGAACTTTTTCAACCACAATAGCCTCTTTTATTTCTTCACCCAAAATTTTCATACAATTAACAATCTCATCTACACGAAGAAAATAATTAGCCACACTTTCATCATTATAAATCTTGAGATTTTCATACTGAATCCTGAGGGTTTGAAGTTTTGCTCATTTTACCTGATCATCTCCTTTATAGCTCAGAACAATCTTGTCCCATATCTCTTTTTCGGATTTAAACTACATTACCTTTACAAATTCTGATTGAAATAGGCATCCTAATAGAGTATTGACTGCCTTTTCATTTGTTTCATATTTCTTCTTCTCAGCCGGATCTGTAGGAGTTGCTGAAGGAAAAGTATACCCTGTATCTATGATATCCCAGACTTTAATACCAAGAGATTGAAGATAGGCAGTAACTCTTACCTTCCAATATACGAAGTTTGTCCCATAAACAATCGGTGGCCTGATTGATGCTTCCCTCTCATAGTTGCTCATGATGATAGATCTTCCTTCAAGCGATCAAGCTTCTTCTGAAGGACCTGCTGTGATACCAATTGTTGGAAATAATACTGAGAGGGGGGTGAATCAGTATTATCAAATTCTTTTCAATATACCTTCCATATTTATACTTTAATTTATTCTTCAGATATTGATCATTAGATTGTATGTCAGTACCATATAATAATGAGCAAGAACACGAAATACAGATAATCACACCAAGGAACACCAGATATAAGGTGGAAACCCAATGTGGGTGAAAACCACCTGCTGCAATATGTCTCTATCTTCTTTTAATTAGAAACTTCTTTTACAATTGATTTTGTATCGGTGCAGTCCTTTACCAGTACGCAGGTCGCAACCTGCAAAGAGCTAAAACCCTCTCTCATTTTCCAGTCTCTCCTAGAAGGGAGCTACAACCCCCTTTACTCTTTTTACTTCTTTAAGGACCACATTTCATTAACTTTCAAACTGGATCCATGGACATCAAATAATCAACAAGTACATATGAATCAACCAAACTCCTTATACAATTAACCAATGAATCACCCAATTTCTCAGAATGCTGTAAACAGAAAGACAATACTAGTAAAATAAACCCATAACTCTGCAGCAAATAGATAAAAAGGAAGCCAACAAATACTTCAAGGAAAAGTCTGCAACTTGACCAATATAAAGCTGCGGATATCCGCAACTCTTCTGTGTCTAAACTATGCATATCCGCACTTGATCTTTCTTGTGCTCTACGTACCTCTACTCAGATCCGCACCTGCACTGTCTGTCTGTCAGCATACCTCTACATCGTGTCTTCTTCTGTGCTGCGTACCTTGCACTGCACCTTCTGCTTCTTTGTGTACCCCATGAACTGCACCTTCTTCTTTGCTGTGTACCCCACACTGCGCCTTCTTCTGTGCTGGGTACCCCCGCACTGCGCTTTTTTCTGTGTTGCGTACCCCCGCACTTATGCCGTGGATTGCCTGCAAACTTCTGATTAGGGCCAAATTTAACAGTCCTCCAATGTGCCATAGTCTGTCAGGTCCACAGATCTGTTCATGCGCCCGAGAGATCACGACCTATCAATAGATTCACCTTAAGTTTTCTCCTTGATTTAGATCTAGCTTTTAAAAACCAATCACCAAAAATTACAGATCTTAAGATATTCCAATTTCGCCAGTGCCTAGCCAAGTGATCTCCTTTCCTTTTTATAGGTAAGCCTTTCCTCAAACCATGGTCCAAAAACATAGGTATTCAATACCATGAACCCAATACCTTGGATCAATATTTGTAGATGCAAAACCACAGGCCAAAACCATAGGATCGAATATGTCGGGCTAAATACCATGGACCATTCATAATATTCCCACGTGCACGTGCTTTTCTACATTGGAGTGAGTGAAACTGGGGTCTGCACCTTTTGAACGAAGCACCTGCATGTATGTCCGCACTTCTTGGTCGGCGTACCTACGGGTCCGCAGATTCTCTTAGGATCACCTGCGGGTATCTCATTTTCCATGATTTTGAGTGCCTGAACTAAGATCTACCACATGAGTGAGTTGCCATCAAGTACAGCACCTGTACCATAGAGCCAAACCAGAATCATAATGCCAACACTTACGGCTGCTTATATTTCCTAGTTTCCTTGTGATACCCCTTAGATCAACTTCCTTTCCTTCTGAATTTTTTTTCAAGAACATTCTTGAAAATTAAAAGCTATCGTACCCAAAGATTGTAGCCATTGGACTCCTAGTACAACATCAGCACCACCCATTGGAATGGAAAGCATTGGACTATTCAATACATATTCTCGAATGGATAGCTTGATATTGTGGCACTTACGAGAGCAATTTATGGTTCCTCCATTTGCAACCATACTTGACACTATGGTGATAGATATAGGAACAAGTTTAATTCCTCGACTATCTTACAATGAATAAAATTATCGGTGCTTCCCAAATCAATCAAAACTATTACCTTTTTCTTATTGATATGTAATTCTATCTTGAGAGTTAGGTAATTTTGGCAAATGCAGTACAAGATATGGCCGGATTAATTTCTTTTTTCTCTAGGGTTTTTTCATGGTGTATATCCTCTTATCATGGTGTTTCTTATTCATTTTCTTCCTCCTCTTCACAATATATGTAAAATAATTTATTCTTAGCACACTTATGACCTTCAGTTTATTTTCTTTAACAACTATACCAAAGCCCTTTCGATCTTTTTTCTTCCAATTTCTCTGGTGTCAACCTTGTAGGTTGTGGAAGGCTAGGGGAAACAAAACTTCCATCTTTATAGTTGTGAATGGTAGGCTTCCTTGTTTCCATAATTTTGCTTTCAATTTTTCTTGCCAACGTGAATGCTTTCTCCAATGAATCATGTTCCCAAAGGCAAACCTCATGTTGGATGTTATCCTTTAAAGTCCATATGAACACATCGATCCTATGCTCCTTTGGAATATCTTTTACCCTTATATTCAATTTTTGGAATTCCTCAATGTGCTCCACCATTGAACCCTTTTGTTTGAGATTTATCAATTGGCGAAAAAAGGTGTTTCTTTTTGTATCCTCATAATGTGCGATCATTTATTCTGTAAAAAATACCCAAGTGACAATTTGTTTACGAAAGGAAAGCCATTGATACCATACAAACTGATTGGGTTCCAAATATAAAGTTGTGATGTGTACCTTTTGTGTGTTTTGAAAATTATGGAGATCTAAATATTTCTCCATTTGTAGTATCCATGTTATGGGATTCTTGCCATCAAAATTCCTCATATCGATATTTGGAACATGGTGGGTCTTCAATCCAACATTAAAGTCTATGAAATCATGATTTCTATTTTGTTTTTTCTCATCATGAGCTTTCTTTACTACCCTTTTCCATTAGTAAGCATTTCTTGTAGCAACTTTGTCAAATATATATTCAAATATTCCATGTTGTCTTTACGTTTTGCTTCTATACATCCATATTAGCTTTTATGCTATCCAAATTTGCTTCCATTCCTTTCTTTAAACCATCCATCTTAGCTTCTGTTACTTTTTGTGAGAGTGAAAATTGTTGCACTTGGTCTCGTAATTTTGATACATCATGTTGCATTTATTCCTCTTCTTCATGAGTCATGGTAGAGATTTTAGGTTCCTTACTAGGTTTTTCAATTTTATTTATTCAAGGCATAAATTAATGATAATTATGCCTCACTATGCCCTTTGAATCATTTCAAACTAATTTTTGAAGCTAAAATTATGCAAATTTTTGAAAAAACTACACACCTTTTTTCACTTTGTAGGAGATCGATATTGAATCTGTTGTATCTCCCCAATGGCAGATCTAAAAGGTATGAAATTATGTCTTGTGATATCCCTCTGCATCTTATTTCTAACCCCACTATTCTGATCAATATTCAATTCTTCAAGAAATAGTTATGCCAAATCTCCCACGATGACATGATTAATGACTGGTTCATTGGAGAGGATTTGTATGACCTTCCATGTGTCACCTTTTCAATCTTCGGACCTAAAAACAATAGAAAGAAAACTACAACCTGTTATATTTCTGTAACTTATTACAAAATATCAATCTGATCCTTAGAGAGAAAGTTATGACGCTTTTCCCAAGGTCACCTGTTTGGGATGTAATTCGGGAGCCTACAAAAACCCCAACTTCCTTGGATCATATCAAGATTGTGGCTCAAATGGGTTTTAATTTCAACTTCTAAAATGTCGTAGAAAAACATTTATAGCGAAAATTTCACGATGACCTATTTCGAGTAGTGAAAGCCTAGAATCCAAATCTCTCATACCAAATGTTATGCAACCAACTCATAAAAGATAAGAAAAGAGAGATCAACGACTTGAAAATCTACCTCTTAGATGGGCCGACCTCCTTTACATTACACAAATGAAAAATTCCTAGATGATACAAATGACAAGACCTCCTTTCTGTATATAGTAGTCTAAGGGGTCATAATATAATCAAAGATGACATAACAATAATAACGTAAGGGCACAACAATAAAAATAGTGGGCTTCTATGGGGCACAACAATAACAATATGGGGACAACATTGGCACAAAAATAACAATAAGGGTCTAAAATGACAATAATAATAAGAGAATACACTAGTATTATAGGGAACTAACATCATGTAATTCCATTACCATGGTAGCGTGCAGAGATAAGTATGATAACTTTGGGTGGAAGCAAGTGTGTGACCTTGCATAGAGTTAAGTATGATGCATGGGGGTTCTAACACTCAGAGGGGAAAAGGAAGTGTGACCCTTAGAAGCCTCTAATAGTATGCAGTTTGAGAGGAACACATGAGCGGAATGATATGAGAGGCTAAGATGCAGAATATTCCATAAGTTAAAGTGATCAATTAGTCCAACAACACACGTTCAACAAGATTCATACAATTGCATGTAAATTATTTCATAATAAAATGCGTAAGTTAAGCAACATAGATTTATAAAGGAACCAAAATAGTCCAACTACAATATCAACCTATGTATGAAAGTGTGGTAACTCTGATATTATTATTATAAGTGAAAGTTCCTTCCATACATACACCATTGGCAACCACTAGTCCCAATAGTGGAACATTACAGTCAATAACACCTGCTCCTCCAAAGATGTATACTCACTCTATGTTGTGGAGAAGCCAAGGCTCATGATAATGCTCGCAAGCCTTTTATAACCCTAAGCCTAGCAAAAAAATTAGCTCCCAAAGGCCACATCTATGAGTTATGAGGTTCTATTTATACAAAGGATGGGCTAACCCCTCAAATTTCACTTTGTGACTCTTTGACTTCCTCATGACTCTTCAACTTCTTTACAAGTAACTCATTACATAACATGATGAATTTCCACATTCCACTAATGAAACTTGGAATTTCACTTACGACATATTTAAAAATGATATTACATTTTCCACATGTACCGTTGTAAGACAAAATAGGCTAGAGACAACCTAACAAGACAAAACACTATGACTCTCAATTTTGGGGAAATACCAACTCAACAACCTCCACTTGGTGCTTCTCAGTCACATACTGATGCCAAGCTTGGTACTACATGATGGTGTCCCCAAATTGCTTGATGGTGTCTTTATGAAAGAAAACACTTTCCTCCATGGCATCTGGGTAGATGATCATGGAACCTATTTCCAACTCATTTTGAAGCATGTGTAGCATGCTGTTAAACTTGACAAGAACACCAATTAATTCTACATGTTGTGTGAATTCAACTCCAAGTCTTCCCTGCTGGCATCTCATCTCAGTGGCTCCATGTACTCATCGATCTCAATTTGGCCTTGGTTCTTTGGTTTAGCCTTAGAGAGGGAACCGATTGATCAAGCTTATGTTTTCTCACCATGATATCCAAACTATTGTACAAACGTGCATATGAGGCTTATATGCTAATGATGAATGGGTAAAGTTTCTCATAGCTTTGGATCAACATATAGACCTTTTCTTTCTCTAGCTCTTCCTGCCGCTTCATCTTCTTAACAAAGTCAAGCCGGGCCTCTTTGTATTGTATTTTCCACTCTTGTTTATGGGCGATGGTAGCATGTATGTTCTTTATAGTTTGAACTAACTCTTTGCTCCGCTGCTGGAGGCCATGTACATGGAAAAATTATTTATGCATAGTGAAGAATCCATCATAGAGATTTCGCATGGTATCTAGAAGTGTTAATACTTCAGTGAGTATGACTTTCCTCATCTCCCCCATTGTGAAAAATACATTTTGAGTTGATGTTCAAGGCTTCTCGGCCTCTTTCTTGGTAGCCTACAAGTTATTTTCTGGTTGTTCATTCTCTATCATCAAGTACTTAACATTTGAGCTTGTTTCTCCTGCATAAGTGAATCTGAGTTCGATAAGGGAAGCTAGATTCTTCTTGGTGTCCGACACTATCACCCTTTCCTTGATGAATGCAAGTAATGTGTGATCATCCAAAAATTTCTTCCTGCACACTTGTATAATCCCCTTATGTAGCTTGTCAAATGATATACTGTACACATCCATGACCAGATCATCATCAAGGAGAACAATATCTCCTTTCTTGCTTAGGACAGGTTCTGGAAATGGAGGTGGTGCAGACTAAGAGATGACCTCTGGTGCTCTCAGCATAAGGTCAGTGTCTTTATTATGTGGCTCCTGTTCCAAATCCATGTATGCCACTTCTATCAGCTTCTCAATATGCTGAGCAAGATCCCGATATTGCATATGTTCACTCTCTTCCTCTGTTGTTGGTTATTCCAACTCTTAAACCTGTATGGGTGTTCTTTCCATCATCATCGCGCCTTGTCCTTGTTCTTTTTCCTGTTTATGGTTCTCTTCCTATTCTTTCCTTCATTCTTGTTCTTCTTGTTGTGATCTTAGTTATGCTACTTGTAAGCTCTGCTTTTCTCTCTTCCTCATATATGTTGTCTCTATCCTCTCCTGCCAAAGATGTCTTTATGAAGATTGAATCCACTTTCATTCTGTAGATTTTTCCTCTCTGTATTATGTTAGAAACTTCCTCTTTCCCTGATCTTGTACTAGATTTTTGCCTTCTTCTACTGCTACTGGAATTATTTCCATGTTAGTGTTGAATCCTTTTCTATGAAGAGTTGAGTGTTCGTATATATTGGAAAGTTAACTGGCACTTTCTCAACTCCTTCCCCAGTAATAATTTTAGTTGTCTCTCTTGAAGACACTCTCTTTGGTTCCATGGTATGACTACTCGAGAGAAGTGTTTCACGGGTGCAGTATTTGTGGGACAAAAAGGACACTCCTAGAAGGTAAACATTAGCTCTTGCAAGTCTAGCTTCACATCATGATCAAGCAACAATTAGGGAATTTGATGAGAGTAATTGTGTAATTTTGACTGACAGGGTTGAGCAACTGACCGTGGTAACTTTAGACTACATAGTCCTAAAAGTCAGTGTGGAAGCTTGAAGACTAGAACTACGCAATGTGTGGTTTATTTTGGGCTAGGGCATGGGAGAGACTACGCATTACGTAGCCTCAGTGGCTAGGTTAGGAGACTGGCTCCTGGAACTATGTAGTGCATAGTCGGAGCTAGGCCAGGAAAGGCTCTTCACAATTCTAGAAGCCAATACAAATGCCTTGAGCTCCCATATCATGCAGTGTATGCATTGAAGTGTGAGATCGAGGCAAAGGGATCCTAGATTTTCCCATGGGGAGTGTGAAAATCAAGGATATATGAAGGATGTTGTGATTTTGGATGAAAATATGACTAAGTGTTGATGCATTCATGTGAAAGAAGCACAACAATTGATTAAACTAAAGGAAACAAAGCATGTGAAGAGAGTCGCCACAAATGCGAGCGTTGGCGCAAAAATGAGAAAACTCATGTGACACTTTGGGAAGGAAATCTGAAACTTGAAAAAACACTTCTACAAGCTAAAATAAATTAAAAATCCAGTAGTCCTTCATAGAATAAATTGAAATAACACTCTCATTAGCTAATTTTTTTTTACAGAAAAAGCAGAAAAAGATGATAAAAGAAAACTCACCCAGAAAAAGTAACGATGATGTTCTGAAGGTTCCTTAATTTCGTCAAGAAGGATAGAGATTAATGATCGAGTGTACAAATGAGCTCTAGGAGCATCCATTACATAGAATTGAGAAAATTGGGATTTATGATGTGCATTCCTAAGATCAAGGACAAAAGCGACACTTGACAGAAACTTCTAAAGATAGCAATGTGCCACCTTCGGGAAACTAATAATAGATACCTACTTCGTAAGGATGTTTTTTTTTCCCTTTAGTTGTATTTCTTTTCTAGGGGGGAATCTACCATACATTCCCTAAAAATATTACACAGTATTGGGGGTGACTAGGAAACTCTCTGGCTCATCCATTGCACAGATTCTCAACATAGTGGTTTTGTGCAATTTATTGGTTGAGTGGATTTGGGCTGCCTCTCATGCTCTATGCAATTTCCTAGCTCAAGGCTAGCTAACATCTAATGCTACACAATTATTGAGCTCAAGTCTCACTATCAGCTTGGACTATAAAATTCCCAAGAGTAAAGCTAGTTGCCCTCAAGGATTGTGTATTTCCCTAAGGCAAGCACGTAACTAAATGAAATCCAAGTCATGAGATCATATTATGGGCTACACAGTAAAACAAGTAAGCAAACACAAGCTAATGTGCAAAGGATGAGGCTCAATCAAAGCATAGGAAAAAGTTTGGAGGATGGTTGTAGCCACTAATACACCCCTTTTCCATGAATAATGAGGGATGATGTGACGTCCTCCAGAACTATATGTGTGAAAACAAGAAGGTCAACTTCTGAGTGGCATAAATTTCTCATATGGACTTCAATCGATGTGCTTCTTGTGTCGTTGGCAATTTATCTATGTGTAAAATAGTACGAAAAGGTGTTGGATGCTAAAGTGGAAAAATTTTACCCCCAAAAATTTCATTTGATGCCTCAAATCACTCCCAGAAGGCTTCAGGTCCCATTTTGCCAACTTGGTCCAGCTGGTAAAAATGGTCCCTTGAGATGATTCCTCCACTTTTTCCACTCCAAATGAATCAAGATGGATGAAAAACAATATAATGATCCAATTTGAATCACACCTCCCAATTTTTGGAAGCTTTTAGTCCCCAAACTGTTATACTAAATGAGGTGAGGAAACTTTTCCTCCACCTTCTCTTTAGTGTACCATTTAGCTTTTCTTGGAAATTTTCCGTTCAACCCAATCTGCCAAAGGTCATGCTACCCCTGTCTTGTATTTATTTACCTCTTCTACAAAACTGGAGCTTCTATGAAATCTGCTTGAGAATCTGGTGCCAAATCCTCCACAAAATGTAGGACTTGTTCCTCTTTCTAATATAGAAAGGAAGGCTCATAGAGTTTCAAATTTTCTACATTCACAACTAAAATTTTCTACATTCACAACTGAGTAAATTCACATGTATGGTGGTAAACTGAGTCGATAGGAATTATCACCCACCTTTTCCAGTATCTGAAAGGGACCATATATGAGAGCTTTTATTTCCTTACAAGGCCCCTTACCCCTCTCCTTGTTCAACTATAGCCATACTCTGTCTGCCACCTTGAATGATTTCTCTGTTCTGTGTTGATCATGCCTGACCTTGTACATCTCCTACGACTTCTACAGTGCTCCCCCTACCTGTAGATGGATCTTCCTGATCTTTGCTATACATGTTTCAGCCCTCAAAGAATTAACTCTAAGATCTTCCCTCACTCCTCCTTGTTTCCCATATGGAATATACAAAGGTGAAGGTGTAAAATATCCAAAACAAGTCTGTAATGGGGACTTTCCTATAGAAGTGTGGACTTCTCTTTTATAAGAATATTGTATATATACCAGATTTGTATCCCAGGTATTCAAATTCTTCTGATTGTATCCTGTCAGACCCTGCACCAAAGTCCTATTGACTAGTTTTTTCTTCTCATTTGTTTGTAGATGGAATGTTGTAGATCTCTTCAACTTTGTGTCCATCTTGTCACACAATGTATTCTAGAATGCACTGACAAATCTCCTGTGTGTCCCAAAGTGCACCCAAACTTGTCCAAAGAACAAATTTGCTTCTTCTTTTCCATTGATGGTATTTTTACATGGAATCAAAACACATATCTTGTTTAACGTGTAAACTACCATGAACAAGTAGTCATGTCTCTTCATGGTTGTTAGTAAACCTCCCACAAAGTCCATGGAAATGGTTTCCCAAGGAAAAGTAGGTATAGGTAAGGGATGATATAAACCATGTTTCTTGTTGCCAGGCTTACTGGTACAACAAAGCATGCATCCACTTATGAACTTAACTACTTGCTCTTTCATCTTAATCCAATACACATACCTCTATAAGTTAGCCACAATATTCCCTACACCAAAGTTACTTACAACCTTGGATGTATTAGGCACTCTAATCAGCTGCAAACACTCACCTTTAGGAACACATATCTTATCCAGCTTGTAGAGTAATATAGCCTAGAGATGGTAGTTGACAATGTTGTTGCCATTTTGCATATGACTCTTACTCTGCAACTACTCATACACCTCCTTGAAGTCCTCATATTCTAAATATCCCCTCTTTGTATGCATTATGGGTGAATGGATCAAGGTGCATAAGATTCCCCAAAGCTATAATCTTTGATGTTGGTGGCCTTGAAAGCATTTCGGCCAACTTGTTTTTTCTTCCCTCGTTATACTTGATCACCAAATGAAACTGCTGTAAAAATCCCATCCACTTGTAATGCATGGTTTGTTGTAGCTTACTCTCGGCCTACAAGTACTATAACGACTTCTTATCTATGTGGATTAGTATCTCCTTTCTCATCAGATAGTGCTTCTACTTCTTCACATATTGCACCATGGCACAAAGCTCCCTATCATAAGTAGGGTATTTAAGAACTTCCTCATGAAATACTTCAAAATGGTATCAAACAAACCTTCCTCCTTTCATCAAGACAACTCCCATGGCATACCCACTTTAACCTGTCTCCACTTCAAAGGGCTGCTGCAAGTTTGGTAATGTCAGACCTGGTATTTGACTAATATTCTTATTTAGCTCCCCGAAAGCCTTCAACTCATCTTTTCCCACTGGAAAGTATTTCCACTTGCTGTTAATGCGTGGAGGTGTTATGATACTGCAGAAAATGAGGCTATGAATTTCCTCAGGTACTGTTCTTTCCCATTGAAACTCCTAAACTCAGAAACATTACTATGCACTGACCATTTCATGATGGCCTCCATCTTGGAAGGATCTATCTTCAACTCTCCTCCACTGATCACATACCCCAAATATAACAAATACTACTATGCAAACTCACACTTTTGGAGATTTTCTAACAACTCGTGCTTCTTCAATATTTCTAGCACTTGTGTCAAATGTGAAATACAATCCTCCTAGGTAGAACTATATAATAATATATCTTCTAGATAGACAATAAAAAATGAATATATAAAATGGTGTAATATATCATTAATTAATATCATAAACATAGTTGGAGCATTACATAGGCCAAATGAATAACTAATCACTCATACAATCCTTGCCTATTTTTGAAGGTGGTCTTCCATGTATCTTCTTCATTGACTCAAACCTAGTGATATCTAGACTTCAAGTCCAACTTAGTGAAATACTTTTCTTGCTACAACTGACCTAGAAGATTGTATGTATTGGGTGGGGGGTATGTGTGCTTGAGCATGATTTTATTCAACGCCCTATATTCTCTACACATTTCTCAAGTCCCATCCTTCTTTGGCACAATGATGATGGGTGACCCACATGGTGATGTACTTGGTCAAATGAAACCATGTTCCAGCATCTACTGCAACTATTTCTTCACCTCTCTTGCTTCTATAAAGACTATCTATATAGCCCAATATTTGGATGGGGAGTCTGCCAATATCTAGATCTCGTGCTCCACTTCTCTCTTAGGTGGTAAACCTTTAGGTCCTAACATAACATCCTTGTATGCTTGTAAAAACTCCTCCAATTATTTTTTTTGCTTCTTAGTACACCCCTCCAGTGATTCCTTGCCTCTTATTGACTCCTATTCAGGCCAAATTTCTCTTAAGAACAATAAAACATACTTATTGTTGGAACTCATCAATATCTTGGCCTAATTGGAACTTACCTGCAAAATTTTTAACTTTCCTTTGTGCACGTTGATGATGAATGATTTTCCATCCTTGATGAATCGGTACTGGTTAGATCTCCTCATGAATATTGCATCATGCATGTACATGTATAGACTCCCAGAGACAACTGCACATACATCAAGGGGAACCACACCCAGATCTACTTCATCAATAAAATCAACACTAATAGAAAATCTAATTTTGCATTGTTTTGTTACCTTAAGCTCTGCATTCTTATTTACCCATCCCAATGGATATGGGTTTGGATGATCACAAACTTATAGCCCCAACTTCTTGACCAACTTTGCTACAATGAGATTCACCCGCAATCCGAGTCAAATAGAGAATTAATCTTTGTCTTCTTAACCTGTATATTTATGTGGAAGAGTTTGGCCATTTATTTCGCTTCCTATTGATAAAGGCTACTTAGATTCACCTCCTATTACACTGATGTACATATGATATTCTCATCCACGTCTGAGTTTCTTTCAACTTTGTTTCTCAAATCAGTTGCCTTGACATTCTTCTTTTTATTACATTTCTTATTTCTCTTTAGGTTTAGCTATAGATGCATCTTCCAACACTTCTCCTGCATATGGCCATCAATGCTGTAATGGTTATAGTTTTTGCTAGGACATTTTCACTAGTGTGTTGTGGCTACCATATTTTACTTTTTCCCCTTTTTTTCTTCTTCTTCCCCTCCTTAGAAGCTTCATGTTCCCCCTTCTACTTTGATCCACTTAATTGTACTCTTTTCAGGCCTATGTTCTCTAGGTACTGTGCTTTTACACAAGCCTCATCCACTGAATTAGACTTGAAAAATATCAATTTATCATGCAGATGGTGGTGTAGACCCCGCCAATACTTGAGGAGTACATCCAGGTTCTTTGGAGAGATACCCAACATTATATATATCTTTCTAAATTATGTGGAGTACTCCTACACATTTTGGCCCAATTGTTTTGTAAAGTAATGCCACTAGACACATTGGTCCTCCACATACCAAATGGGATAAAAATGTGACTTAATGAGTTTTTTTAAATCCTCCCACTTAGTCACTGGAGGTTCTCCCTCCAACCTCATGGTTTTCATTTGACTCTCCCACCAAGTCAGTGCATAGCCCTCTAATTTCAACTATGTGAATGAGATATTTTTCCCTTCCTCGATCAATTGGATGCTAAAATAAACTTATAGCTTCTGAAACTAGTGGTTCACCTTCAGAGTGTCAATCTCACCATGGTACAACTTGATATCAATTTTTTCTTACATTTTGAACAAGGATTGATTCATGAAACTCAAACTAGGTTGATATTTTCTGGGTTCTTTCTTCAACTGGTTCTTCGTGTCTTCCCGATCTCCCGAACCCCCTTCTAATTTTTCCTATGCACTTGAAACCTGTCTTCTCCAAACATACTTGAATTATTGCTGAGGGTATCCATGAGGAGGTTTAGACTGCGGTTTGTATCTATGACCTATTGTTTGAGCCACAAAAATCTCACCTTGTAGGATGACAAGGTTCGTTTACAGATTTGTCGCCCATGATTAGGGTTTTATGATTTTCAGCCTTATCAATCTATATCCATGAAATTTCCACAAAATGACCAAAGAAACCCTCTTTGATACCAAATGATTCGTAAAATTCCATGGGTATTCCACTGGATAGTTTGTCACAATAGATATGATAATAATATATTAAAAATACTAAAACTTTACACTACTACAATTTATTAAACTTTAATATCACTGGATTTAACTATAATTAGCACACACATGCAAATATAAACTACGTAGAAAAGTAGAGAATGAAAAAATAAGTTCACACACACATAAGACACAAGATATTCTCTCTGAGAAACCCTTTCGGGAGAAAAAAATAGCTGGAAGGTGAGGTTGCTTCCCTCTCTTTCTCTGTCTGCAAATATGGCTGCAGGTATAAAGAAGTAATGCATGTGGCCCGTGGGATGTTATAGTGAACATATCCTCTTTGTTTTCTCTACCTCCTATTGCTGCTGGCTATCATTTCTTATCTATGGAACAAAATTTTCTTGAAAGAATGGAATGCCTCTTCCTCTTAGTGGCCCAGTTATAACACAACCTGATAGCCTACTAGTGGTTAACTTTGACTACATCAAATCTAACCTAGAGTTACAAAATAGAATCTTCTAGAGTATTTTACATCATAAAAGCGTGGCTATCCCCTTTTCCATGAATAATGGGGGCTAACATGGCATCCTCCTTAGCTATAGGTGTGAAAGCAAGAAGATCAACTTATGAGTGGCATAAATTTTGCATACAGACTCTGATTGACGTGATTCTTGCATTGTTGGAAAGGTATATATGTGTAGTATGGAAGGAAAATGTGTTTCATGTTAAAGAGTCACATTTTTACCCACAAAAAATTTCATTTGATGCCTCAAAATTCTCAAGGAGGGTTTCACACCATGTTTTTCCAAACTAGGTCCCATCGGTAAAAATAGTCCCGTGAGTTGATTCCTCCACTTTTGCCACTCCAAATGAATCCAAATGGATGAAAAAAAATATAGTGATCTAATTCAAATCAAAAGAACTAACAACCTTTTCTTAGGATAAATTTTCTAATTAAATAAGAGAGACAATCTAATTTTTCTAATCAATTTAGGTCAAACTGAACACATAAACAAATGAGTGAAACCTTATCAAATATACCAACATTTCCGCCTTCCTACTGCTACCTCAGAAAAATGGTCAACCTTGTTCAACAGGGTCTAATTTTAGCCTACTATAGCTCCTCAAAAATTAAGTCAACCTAATGGTCAACTACTTAGCAAATCTTAATCTTGCAGCCATGCATGTGAGCTAGATTGTTGGTCAATGCTAGTAAAAGTGATGATTTCCCATAGAAAATTTTTCTTTAAAAAACTCAGCTTCTACCTCAGAATTATCTCTCTCCTTTTCATATGTAAATATAACAATATATACTTTTTTTGGAGGAACAAAATTGTTTCCAAATGAGTGAGGACAAATGGATATATATAAAAATTGAAGGAGCCTGAATTTGTGTGACTCTTAGGTGGGTTGAATTGACATTTGTAGGAAAAAAATTGAATTTCAAAATTTAACTTTTCCCTCTTTTATTTGGATCTGAATCGAATTCAAATTCACATCTTCATTTTCTTTTAATTTTTGTGGGACAATGCAATTAAATAATACTAGCCACATCTACCAAAATTCAACACTCCCTCTGAGTTGAGGAGGTATTCACTTTAACTTATTCAGGTGTATCTCTTTGTTGAAAATTTTCTAAATCCCATGAAAAAGGTTGAATGATCTCCTCTCTGCTGATGAGTCCATACACCTCATGTTATATTCCAAAACCATGTGGAAAGAATCCTACATTAGTATCATTCTCAACAGGTCATCACTTGGAGCAAGGTCAATACCTATGACCAAAAGATGGTGAAACCCTCAGAAATTACCATTCTTGCATGACAATTGAATGAAAATAAAATTTCTTGATGCTAAATGTAATCACTCTACCCACTATCCAAGAACCTCTTATCAGTATCGTCAAAATATTCTAACCAAGGGAGCATTATGGTCCTTGATTCTCTCTGCACCATTCTCCCTAGCTACATTACATGGCTTCTGGTCAATACACTTGAACTGTCAATGTCCTAACTTAGGGAGGATGCCTTCCATTGATGTTACAACATCAACACACTCTCTAACCGAGGGAAGCAATCTCAGCCACTCCAATCTTTCCCCTAAAGTAACAAACTTCATCCTAGGATAGAGGCTTTGTGAGAATGTCAACAACCTACTCCTCTGTAGAAATGTAGTGGAGCCTCACTGCTCCCTTTTGGACCATGTCTTGGTAATTTATATCAATGTGTTATGACTTTCCATCATGGTCATATCCAACACCTAGTTAAACAATCATGTGGGCAACTTCTGAAGCCACACTACTTCACTAATTTGCAAACTAGCTACAATATACTTAGTCTCTACAATGATAAGTCCAATACATGTTTTCTTCTTGCAAAACCTAAACTAATTCAACTTCTTGATGTGATCTTCTTGTCCTTGACGCTCACTTATCAATCATTATTTGTATATGCTAAAAATTTTACTTCGTCATTTGAGATATATATCAATCCATATCCAATTGTAACATGTTATTACCTCAACACATGTTGTGCCACATACCTTGTCTTAACCACAAACTAATCAAATTCCTTCACTAGATTCATCACCATGATCGCTTTCCAGACACCTTAACTAGGTGATCCCTCTAACACTAAAATAGAGCCTACTATGGAAATCATAGTTTCTTCCTCCTTGAACACTGATTCCTAGACATTGAAGCATATCTTCTATCTAGCATGGTCCACTCATAGAAGGCATATTTTGCTTAAATATTGCCTGTATGTAAGAATGTGGTCTAATAACCTTTCAGTCCATGATCTAAAGGATCTTAGTAGTGTAATTCCCTTGACCAAGGAAATAATTAATCAGATCTTGATCCTTCATATTGAACTCAAAGGTAAACTCCCTCTAACACTGAATTAGGGCTTAACTGCACCCTTTATCATGGAAGCAAATCCTTGTACCACTATGTTGTGTTGTACAACAACCCCCCATTTCATAAAATTTTACTTTTAGACTATAAAATGAAATGGGTCCCTTTTAGATAAAATTGGTATCAACTTATCATTCCTCAAAAGGTCTGAAAAGAAACAATACATTATACACCTTTTGAGTGAACATAAATCAGTCTTAAAAAAATAAATGAATAATTCTTTATTATTGCGATAAAGCGATCGCAAGATCGCATATCACAATAAAAAAGGATGCATAACAAAAAGACCCATTGGTTTGCCCTGATGCGACAAGCAAATAACTATCGGATATCGAGAAAAGTAAGCGATCGTAACAAAAGGCCCTCTCTCTATGCTCCGATGCGATATCGCTATCGGTGATTGGGGAATATAACATAAATGAAACAAAAGGCTCCCTCTAAAAACTGCTGATGGGAATTAGCCTTATTACTATCGGCGATCAAAGATTTTGCAATGACACAAATGTAAATACTCGCGCATTCCTCCGATATCCGATTATGATAAAGCTAAGCACAAATTTCAAAAAGGATTGTAAAGGCTTGGGTATATTATGTTAAATTATTATTAAAATCCTTTCTATTACCGATAGTGATTCACTTGTGATCAACTGCAAAAAAATCAAAGCCACGCTTAAATGAATTATTCGGAGAATAAACGATATGATGAGAATTTAAATGATTGACAAGTTTAAATGGCCAATTAATGGAGCAGTTATGCCAAAATCTCTTCAGAGATTGTATCCGCGGCAATATTATTTTAATCCTTCATTATTCATTGATTGATATAACTCTTTCATACTTGGTTTGCACCACCTATTCTCTACATTACGTTCATTTTACCTCCTGCGCAGAGCTCCTCCGAAGCAGAAAATTTAGGCCAAATGGGGAAGAAATCTAAAAAATTTGGAATAGCTTCAGCTTCCACAGTAATAGGACAATCTACTACTGATCCGGAACCAAGTAAAAAAGGATTGATCTCAGACACTACATGTCTTGGTCTCGAAAATACTAGTTGGCAGAGCATCTATAATCTAGTTGAAGCCGAAGAGCCTAAAGCAGTATCAGTACAAGCTATAGCAGGTTCGAACCGAAAGTTTGAGGCTACCCTAAAGGATTTAGCCAATTCTTACTTACCCCGGATATCAGCTTGAGAGCAAATTCTTCCATACACAGATGTAGTAAGGTGGGAAGTTGAGGAAATCCCGATTACAAATAGAACATTTTGCATAGTCGATAGGAGAGTCTTCGGTTCGTTTCAACCCAATGATTTGAGACAAATTTACCATTTTACTGAACCAGAGAAGAAGTATAACAAAGCATTTTTGGAGAAGTTCGGAGATGGAAATGAAACTGAATTAGCACCTATATGGGAATGGAGACAGAACCCTGTGTTTTCTCGGGTAAGTACTCTGTCGATTCATTACGTTCTCCTTATTGTTATGTTGGAGCGATGATGTGTAGGATTTG
This sequence comes from Pinus taeda, assembly GCA_000404065.3. Lineage (NCBI taxonomy): Eukaryota > Viridiplantae > Streptophyta > Pinopsida > Pinales > Pinaceae > Pinus > Pinus taeda. The sequence goes on along the minus strand of APFE031602123.1, from coordinate 60,183 downwards.
GGGGTTCCATGATTCCTCAAAATTCTCAATAGAGATGGTACCTTTAATGGAAGCAACATTCAATAGTGAAATAATGGATTGGGGAAATATATTATCTGATAAGTTAGCAACTGCTATTCTTGAGTTCAGAAATAAAACTCGTGTTACTGATAGGTTTATTCCTCCATTTTATTATAGTGCCTACATCTTAGATACTCTTTGTTTTAACTCTAAATTTCCTGTGCTGGGGTGGAGATGAACTCCATAGGACCCCATGCTGATTCATATCTATCACCAGAAGTTGTGGAAAGCCCATTACAAAGACCACCTATATCAAGTTTGCAATGGATTTATGTTGCCCATTTACTATGAAATTTCTGAGAAGCCTGATCCTAAGATTTCCTCACAAGTAGAGATTGACTTAACCGCCCTAGGAAACTAGTTCGGAGAGGATAAAGTTACATATATAAGAGTTTTCGGCAGCCATGCCAGGCCTCATGTTCTCCCCTTGTACATACCCGACCAACTATTGGCTAGAGAGATAGCATATCAGATTAAGTCCGTAGGAGCGACCAAGACTCTGAGGAATTCAAAGAATCAAGTTTGGCCTCCTTTTCCTCTAAGATGTGGTGTTTACACTCTGCATGACTATAAGCATGCAAAGAAATAAGCAGAAAAGATAAATATACTGAAACTCACCACTCTTCCTAATAGACGATTTGATCTAAGGAAAATCATCTATAATGTACTGGAACAGGCAAAACTCACTAAGTTTGAACATAAAGAAGATGAGTTTGATGACCTATTTTCTTCAGCGGAGTCATTATTTCAGGTTCAAACACTAGCAAAAATGAGATATCGCGATGACGGGTTAGTGGAATTCAACAAGCTCAGAGAGCAGAGGTTGCAGACTCTGCCTCTAAATTTATTAGCTACTGCTCCAATGACACAATCAAGCGATCCTGAACAACGACTTACCGACGAACCTCCTACTACATCAGAAATTTTTGAAGAAGTCCAGAGGAAAGAGTAGGAGGAAGTACAGAGGAAAGAACATGAGGAAGCGTGAAGGAAAGAGCAAGAGAAAATACATGAGGAGGAACAGAAAAAGGAGCAGGATAAGAGTAGCAAGGATTGAATTTCGATACCCAGATTGACTCGAAATTGCTCCAAGAATGGCAACAATTCGACTCAATCATAAGCAATCTGGAAAGCTCAAAAGATGCCAATACATCCAAAGCGACAGATACACAGGATATAGCGTCAAAAAAGATTCCAAGTGAAGGAACCAGCAGCCTACCCCCTAGTACAAACTTAGAAATAATTCCGAAAGATCCTTCGGATCAAATCATTTTGCAAGTGGAGGATATACCTCCATTAGATGTCTTTTATAGCCCAAAACACAAGGATGTAGTAAAGCGACAGTGGAAGAGGAGAAGGATTGATAAACCTTCCCTATTCCCCAAACAAACAGAGACAGCCAATGTAGTTTGGAAGAAGGAGTTTGATCCTTTCGATGACCTAACAAAGCTGTCCCAGAATGCTGGAGCGTATTCAGCGGCCACCATGGACAAGGCATCAGAAGTGAGTAACTTGCTAAAAGAAAAAGACCAGGAAATCATTTTGTTATGAACACAGCTATTGGAGGCACAATAGAAAGCTGAGAAATTAGAACAACAATTGTCAACTCAGCAATAGTTAAATAATCAACTGAACAAACAACTACTTGAAAAGAAACAGAGGGTAAATTCAAGCGCGATTCAAAGGCAGAAAGAATTATCGGAAGCATTGGAAAAATTGAAGACGATAAATGAACTAATGGTAAAGACAAAAGATGAGCAAATTTCTTAATTATCACTTCAAATAGAGAAGTTCAAGAGTCTTCTGTAGCCTACCGATTTCAGGACAGAAGTGCTACAGATTAATAAGGCACTGGTAACACAAATAAGACTATTGTGTCATAAAATTTCTCAAGTTGAACCCCTGTGTGACATAACAACAACAAGAATCGATAAATCAGTCAATGCTAGAGAGGACTTAGAGCAGGCCGATGAGACCTTAACAAATTTTCTTACTTGGTAGGGCACTAGTGAGGGACAGGCAACAAATTTACCTACAATCCTAGAATCACATAAAGAAATCGTATTCTTGGAATGGCAGTCCCAATTGATGAAGGAAGAGAGAGCAGTTTCTAGATGCAAATTATCCACAAGTAATTTGATTGAATTAATTAACAATACTCTATATTTATCTAATATGATCTCTCAATGTACACCACGTAAATTTCTATTGGCTAAAACATTGGAGCAATCATGTTATCAAGAGTTGGAAAAGAATGGGAGGTTGATTACATGTATTCAAAGTTTAACTTGGGACACATATTGGTTGTTCCTAGTAAAACCATACAGCCAGAGAGCCGCCCTCAAGTGTCTAACAGATGCAATCGGGTGTATCATTCCCGATATACACGATACCACATACTCGGCTCAGCTCAATTCTCGTCTCAGCCACCCTTAAGAAGTGGAACCGATGCTAGTGATATGCCAACTCAGTTCAAAGGGAAAACAACCAAAGTGATGAATCATGCTGCCGACTACCAAACCGCTATGAAGGAGATATTCAAGATCAAGTTATACCAATTAAATATCATTTTAATTTTGTAGTTAGTTAGTTTAATTAAGTATTTATTGACCCTTTAAGTATTAGTTTATGTACTTCAGTATATTTTTATAAAGACTGGGCCAAATTATTCCAATTTTTGACAACGAAGCTTTTATGTGGATGTGCACTACTACCTTTGTTTAAAAGTATCTCTGAGTTGAAAAAAGGAATTCGAATTGCAATTGATGTTGGGAATGATTTGCAGCACATATGGTACTACTATCTATGTCTGAATTCATTCTTTTTATGTGAATTTTTATTTGATTACTCTTGCTATTATTGAATATATGCATGTGTTTCAACAACATTCTTTATACTTTCCACTATTGGATGTTTATAGGATGCTTTTCTTTTAGTCATACATGTATGAGTAATATATAGAAGACAAGTGTAACAATTTTTTATTAATTACTTTGTTCAACTATTTGAACAAAGCAATTATTATATGAATGAATGTCTATGTTTATCGAATATAGTCATCTATATGCTTATTGATGAACATAGATCATCAAACATTGCACTTAAGAATAGAAATTTCCCGGGATAGAATAGTTATTTGTATTTTCGCTCTTTAGATTAAGTCATCCATACATTATCACTTATTAGAAAACTAGTCACTCATTCATCCCCTTTTTATTCATCATTGGGAAACTGGTCCCATTATATCCAGTCGGAGCCACCATCCCAAACGGAAAAGGAGTTGCATTAAGGTCCAGATCGGGTGGTTTTCCTGGATGTTGATGCAATGATTTTCGAGGCATCAACATTTTAGGCGCTAGAAGGAGGGCATGAACTATGAATGGTGAGTAAATCAAAATCTATAGGCCATTCTCAAAGTAAATCTACCTCCACCTCACCTCGAACCTCCCGTTTTCATTCCGAAATACCAGTATCCAAACGAGAAGAAGAGGAATCAACTACCACTGCTCAACCCCATCATACTTCAGAACGATTAAGTCCTAAGTCCCCTGAAGTTCAGTCTCTCATCCAGAGACTTCAAGGCTTTTCCATATCACCTCAGAAATCTAAAGTATCTCAAGGCAATGAGACTTCGCAATTCAATCTACCTCACCCTCTCACCAGACTTCAAAGCGGAAAACTCGGCATTGAACCTGCTGAGTTGCCTTTACCGAAAAGGAAAAAGGCTAAAAGGAACACTGAAGGATCTGGTAGTGAGACCTTTCCTTCATCATCCTCCATCTCATCCTCTCCAGTGCGAAGTCAAACATCCACTCCCCCATTACATATTGTTGTTCAACAGGGATCACCAACTTCAACATCACAATCTATTCAATCTTCAATACCAACTCCTCCCCAAACACCAAGAACTCCATCGGTAATTGTTGTTACTTCTAAGATGGCCCAGAATCCATGGAACAGTCCTAGTGTGGTCACTATGCCTGCACCATTACATCCATTACCTGATTATCCTGAGAAATGGTTACCAAAATTTAATCCAGATGCTGGAACATTGGCCGAGGAACATATTAACAATTTCATGTTATCAGTTAATCTAAAAGGAGTGACAGAAGAAGATGTTATTATTAGGCTTTTCCCCTACACTTTACAAGGATCAGCTAGGTCTTGGTATTTTTCCTTACCCTCTAGATCGATTACCAGCTGGAATATCTTTTACGAGCAATTTCTCACTAAGTACGACGATGATAGATCTTTAGCGACACTAATTAATGATATTTCAAATATAAGAATTGAATCTAGAGAACCTATCAAGGAGTTTAACTCCCGATTCAATAAAATCTTGAATAAAATCCCTACCGATTCCAAGCCAAGTGAGCAAATCAGAAGTGAGTGGTATATAACAGCCCTACCTTCAAATATAGCCATTTTTGTAGATAGGGCTGGAAAACCAACATTAGCCGAAAACATGAAAGAAGCGCTTGCTATGGAGAAACACATTATTGCTTTAGAAAAGAAAGCTGCTCTCGAAGATAGGAAATCCAAAAAAGTTTCTTTTAAAGATGATTTAAAGAAGAAAACCCCTAAAGATCCATACGATATGGAGGGTCTGCAAAAGGTCCTCAAAACAATGTCAAATGAAATGGTTGAAATCAAAAAATAAGTAGCAGGAACTTCAACAAAGAAACCATTTGGGAATTTTAAGAAACCTGAGTCAAAACTACCAAATGTTATATCTAATGCAGATTCAGATCCTGAAGAGGAAGAAGAAGATGAAACAATTTCACCATCCGATGAATTCGAAGAAGAGGATGTTATTGAATGCCATGGAATGTGGGACTTCATATTACCTAACTCCGATACAAAAGATGAAGAAGAAGCTTTTCCTATGACTACCAGGAGTAAAGGTGCCCCAAAACTTGTCCAGACAAGTTCAAAGAAAAGGAGTGCAGGTACTACTACTATAAAGGAAAAGGTACCCACAAAGAAGCCGGCCGCAACATTAGCTCAAAACCAACCATCATCCTCAAATATACCTTCAACATCTAAAACGTTGGTAGTATCGGATTCAATGGATTACAATATTGTTGATGATATGAAGAAGACAAAGGCAAACATAACCATGTTTGAACTTAGAAAACTAAAACATCAGTAGAAATTGCTTCTTAAGGAACCAAATGTAGTGCCTTCTTCTCCTCTTCCTAGTGCTAAAGCTGCAAATGATTCAGGTCAACCACCTTCTAGTAGGATTGAAGCTACTAATATGATTTTAATTGGAGACAGATCAAATTCCCATTCCCTTTCCTCTTAACCTATGAGATCTATAATTGAACTCTACACAATTGTTTGATTGACTCAGGGGCATCCTCTAATATAATGCCAGCTTCAGTTTGTTCCAAACTGAAGATTGAACCCCAAAAGTCTGCAATTCACATTGTGGAGTTGGATAGAACCAAGGTCCAGGTTTTAGGGGAAATCAACTCTGTAACTATCAGGTTATCAACTAATCCACGAGTAGTTCAGAGAATTGATATCTTAATTGCTGATATACCTGAGTTTTATGGTTTAATCTTGAGTAGGGATTGGTCTAAGAAACTCCATGGTTATGTTTCTACCAATTGGTCCCATATGTGGCTACCCTACAAGGGAAAGACAAATCAAATTAAAATTAATCGAGAGAAACATATAACCCATACTGTGACTGAATTTGAACAGGAAAATCAACCAATAGCATTTAATAATAATAATTTGGGGAATTACTCTTCCGAATCATACCTTGGCAATTATAATACCCAACCATCTCCTTTCTCAGTAAATAATTTCACATCCCAAATTGAAAAATTTTCACAAACCGATAGATCAATATGTGTTAATATTGCTGAGAAAACTATAAATAAAATTGTTGATAATTCTTTATTTTGGTCACTATACTTTGACGGATCTAAATCCAGTGAAGGATCAGGAGCAGGGTGTATTTTAGTTAGCACCGAGGGAAAAAAAACTATGTTGTCTTGTAGGTTGGAATTCGGATGCACAAATAATACAGTTGATTATGAGGCCTTAGTTCAAGGACTATATAAAGCTATTGGTCTTAAAGTTCAATATTTGAAAGTTTTTGGTGATTCAGAGATTGTCATAAAACAAGTTAGAAATACAATTCACTGTCTTTCTAGTCACCTCAAGCACTATCAGTCTTTGGTCCAGGAACTTATATCTCAATTTTTAGCATTCAATATTTCACCTATCCCCAGATCCTAGAATGCAGTAGCTGACTTGCTAGCCAATGTTGCTTCCAAACTCCTACCTTCTGAAGATTATAGCCGAGATAGATTTTCAGTAGAGTTAATTTTTAGACCATCAATTCCTGACAATATCACCAATTGGCGAGTGTTCAATCATGATGGAGACATCTTAAACTTCTTGACTTCCGACAAGTCCTATGATGATCAAATGATTTATGAAAGCGATAATGACCTTCAAATGAAGGAAAAGCAGGAAGAAAACTCAATACCGAAACCAGTGGTTAAACTTGAGGATCTCTATGATATTAAAGACAGGTTTAAATAGGTAACCAATTCAAAGCTCCAAAGTTCCACTTTAAGATTTGAGTTGATAAACCTTGGTACTGAGCAAAACCCTCAAAACATAAATTTGGGATTAGGAATTTCTGTGGAAGAAACAACAACGCCCATTAGATTATTAAGAAAAAATAAACATGTCTTCGCTTGGAAATATGATGATTTAAAAACATACGATACATCAATCATTTAGCATACCATTCCAACGCTTTCTGAACAAAAACCAGTCCAACAGAAGTTGAGGAAAATTCATCCTAACTTAGAGAGTCAAATAAAATCAGAACTCAATAAACTCTTGAAAGCTAAGACTATTTTTCCTGTCCGGCACTCAAACTGGGTTTCCAATATGGTTCCTGTTAGAAAGAAAAATGGCGACATCAAGATTTGCATAGATTTCAAAAATATAAATTAAGAAAGCCAAAAAGATAATTTCCCATTACCTACCATGGAGCAGATACTCCATTCAGTAGCAGGTTCTGAGTTAATGTCCTTTTTAGATGTTTTTTCAGGATATAACCAAATTTTGGTCCATCCTGATGACAGACTCAAAACTACCTTCAGAACAAAATGGGGAACTTATGCTTACCAGAAAATGCTTTTTGGACTTATTAACGTAGGAGCTACATTCCAAAGAGCAATGGATATAGCTTTCAAAGGATTGATCAATAAAATAGTAGTTTTCTATTTAGATGATATTACTATATTTTCCAAGAAAAGATCCAATCATTTACATGATTTGAATCAAATCTTTGAATGTTGCAGAAGATATGGTGTGTCACTCAATCCCAAAAAATCCTTCTTTGCTTTTAATCAAGGAAATCTCTTAGGCTTCATCATTTCCAAAGATGGTATTTATATTGATCTGGATAGAATTAAAGAGATTTTTGAAATTCCGTTCCCTCATAACAAAAAATCCATGCAGTCATTTTTAGGTCAAATTAACTTTGTTAAGGGATTTGTTCCCAATTTGTTCCCAGATTATTTTACCATTGCAAACCATGATTAAGAAAAATTCATTGTTAAGGTGGGGATCTATAGAAAAGGAAGCATTTGACTCTATCAAACAATCAATAATCAATGCCCCCGCTTTAAACACTCCTAATTTTTCTAATCATTTCATACTGTATACTATCGCGTCCACTTCATCTTATGCAACAGTACTCATTCAGATTAATGATAACAACTTGGAAGCACCAATTTCATTTTATAGTTCAAATCTTCAAGGTGCTGAACTGAATTATTCAGAAGTTGAAAAACAAGCCTTTGCTGTGTACAAAGCTATCAAACATTACAGACCCTTCCTTTTAAAATCCCATACAAAAGTTATAGTTCCTTTTTCAGCAGTAAGAGAATTACTAATCCAAAGGGAATTAGGAGAAAAAAGGGTGAATTGGGTTACAACACTACAAGAATATGACTTGGAAATCAAGCCAGCAAAGATTGTTAGGGGCCAAGGTTTTTGCAGGTTATTAGCAGGAGCATCCAACAGTCAAGAATCAGGTGATAGAGAATATACTGAAGAAATCAATTAGATAAGTATCATTGATCCTGAATCACAAAATGTAGACTTGATCTTCTATTTGAAAAATGGATATGCACCTCCTAATATTTCTTATAAAAACAAACATTCCATTAGATTAAAAGCAAAAAACTTCATAATCATTGATGATGTACCTTTTAGGCAAAATTATGATTCAATTTTATTAAGATGCCTAGAAAAACCTGAAGCGCAAAATGTTTTGCAGGAGCTACATGACGGACCAGCAGGAGGACATTTTGGAGCTGATACAAAAGCCCACAAAATCATTCATGCTGGGTATTATTGGCCCACCCTATTCGGAGATACTCATGAATATGTAAGGAAATGCCGAAGTTGTCAAATCTCCAGCGGAAGACAAAGAAAACCAGCTTTCCCTTTGCAACCAGTCAACATTGATCAACCTTTCGAGCAATGGGGATTGGATATCATTGGGGAAATAACTCCATAGTCCTCCAAACAACATAAGTATATCCTTACTGCTATTGATTACTTTACTAAGTGGGTTGAAGCAATTCCTTTAAAGACAACAAACTCTGAAGTAATTATAGAGTTTATAGACCAATTCATCATTACCAGGTTTGCTGTCCCAAATGCTCTTGTTTTCGATAATGCATCTTATTTCTCTGGAAATTATATGTTTGAGTTCGCTATTAAAAGAGGATTTAAATTGAAATATTATGCAAATTACTATCCTCAGGGTAACAGTTTAGTAGAATCTACCAATAAAAATCTAGTGAAAATTATTAAGCGAACTATTGAGCAGAATCATAAAAACTGGCATAAATATTTGATATTTGCACTATGGGCTGATAGAATAATGCAGAAGGCTTCCATAGGTACTTCTCCATTCAATCTTGTATATGGGAAAGAAGCAGTTCTACCAACCAATCTATTGCTTCCTTCTCTAGCCCTAGTTCAGTTTATTGAAGAAAGCCCCCCCTCTTCTATTCAACTTAGACATGATCAAATCTTAAAATTAGAAGAAGAAAGAGAAAAGGCCAAAATTACTCATGCAAAACATCAGCAAATTATCAAGTCATCTTTTGATTCAACTTCATCCAGTTCAAAACAATTAGAAGTTGGTGATCTAGTTCTGAAATGGGACAAAGCCCATGAGGATAGAGGAAAACACGCTAAGTTCCAGAAAATGTGGCTTGGACCATTTCAGATCAACGAGAAGATAGGCCATTCTACGTTCATATTACAAGATCTATCAGGAGAGAGGGTTTCTCTTCCTGTTAATGGCCTTATCTTACAAAAATTTTTTAATTGAGGAGGTAACCCCTTCTCCTTTTGTAAATATTCAAATTTTAGCAGAATTTGTAGTTTTTAGGATTATTAGGAAATAAAGTTGTAAGATATCTTCCATTGGCCTTTGCTATAATGAAAAAGTTTCTCAAAAGAAGTAGTTTTGATATTTACTTTTAAAATAGAAGCCTTAAGCAAAAGGACAATTTCTAGGAAATTAGGTATATTCACATTCTGAAACCCCATTTCATTTTTCTGAAATCTTCTCAAGATTTAGAAGTACTGTAAATCATTTTAATGTTTTCAAAATGGCCACAAAAAGGTTATCAATATCAAAACAGAAACTAATTCAATCTTAGCATCTTCAAATCTTACCCTGTCATCCATTCTCTCTTAAGGAGAAAATTGTCCATCCCATTCATCAAATTTTATGATTACTCAGAGTGTAATTCTAAAATATTTGATATAAAAGATAAGGGGTCTTATTACAAACCTGCTTAACATGATCATTGGGAAATAGTTTAACCAACATTACCAACACTGCATACCAAAACAGGGTAATGGCTTATAATCATAAGACAAGGGGTCTCATCACGAGCCAACTTGTTGGGTTAGATTACAACCAGTGAATGGCATTGTCAAACAGCTAGCCACCAAACCAGGATAATGGCTTTTTATCTTACAAAATAATAGAAAAGAAAAGGAAATACAAAATATGAAAGCATATTTTTGGATTAATTCTTTTAATCATACTATGAAATGGATGGGATAATGGACAATCATATGGTTAAAAGGTATCCCTGTCGAAACTATGAACGTTTGTTGGCAGCAGAGGCTCTACCTATGATAAAGGAGTCATTAAAAAGGCTAAGTTGGAAAGGTTATTTGTTTTATCATTATGAACCAATAGAGGCCAATTTAAAACTTAGAATGTATTTAATTTTAACAAGAGAAGAAATTAGCAAAAATAGCTCTTATTAGATTCAGAATGTATGTATACTTAGTTATATTAGAATTTTCCTCTTTGATAAGGTTTCTATATAAAGAAAGTCTAAGTATTTCAACATTTCTCAGAGATAACTATTTCTCCCAGCGAATCACCAATTGTTGTGATGTACAATAGCCACCCATTTCATAAAATTTTACTTTAGACTATAAAATGAAATGGGTCCCTTTTAGATAAAATTGGTATCAACTTATCATTCCTCAAAGGTCCGAAAAGAAACAATACATTATAAACCTTTTGAGTGAACATAAATCGGTCTTATAGAAATAAATGAATAATTCTTTATTATTGCGATAAAGCGATTGCAAGATCGCATATCACAATAAGAAAGGATGCATAACAAAAAGACCCATTGGTTTGCCCCAATGCGACAAGTGAATAACTATTGGATATCGGGAAAAATAAGCGATTGTAACAAAAGGCCCTCTCTCTATGCTCCAATGCGATATCGCTATCGGCGATCGGGGAATATAACATACATGCAACAAAAGGATCCCTTCTAAAAACTCCCGATGCGAATTAGCTTTATCGCTATTGGCAATCAGGGATTTCACAATGACACAAATGTAAATACTCGAGCATTCCTCTGATCTCCGATTGCGATAAAACTAACCGCGAATTTCAAAAAGGATTGTAAAGGCTTGGGTATATTATGTTAAATTATTATTAAAAGCCTTTATATTCCTGATAGTGATTCACTTGTGATCAACTGCCAAAAAATCGAAGCCACGCTTAAATGAATTATTTAGTGAATAAACGATATGATGAGCATTTAAATGCTTGACAGGTTTAAATGGCCAATTAATGGAGCAGTTATGCCAAAATCTTTTCAGAGATTGTATCTGTGGCAATATTATTTTAATCCTTCATTATTCATTGATTGATATAACTCTTTCATACTTGGTTTGCACCACCTATTCTTTTCATTACGTTTAATTTATCTCTTGCGTAGAGCTCCTTCTAAGCAACAAATTTAGGCCAAATGGGGAAGAAATCTAAAAAATTTGGAATAGCTTCAGCTTCTGCAGTAATAGGACAATCTACTGTGGATCCAGGACCAAGCAAAAAAGGATTGATCTCAGACACTACATGTCTTGGTCTCAGCAATACTAGTTGGTAGAACATCTATAATCTAGTTGAAGCTGAAGAGCCTGAATCAGTATCAGTACAAGCTACAGCAGGTTCGAACCAAAAGTTCGAGGCTACCCTAAAGGATTTAGCCGATTCTTACTTACACCAGATAGCGGCTCAAGAGAAAATTCTTCCATACACAAATGTAGTAAGGTGGGCAGTTGAGGAAATCCTGATTACAAACAGAACATTTTGCATAGTTAACGGGAGAGTCTTCGGTTCGTTTCAACCCAATGATTTGAGACAAATGTACCATTTGCCTGAACCAGAGAAGAGGTATAACAAATCATTTCTGGAGAAGTTTAGAGATGAAAATGAAACTGAATTAGAACCTATACGGGAATGGAGACAGAACCCAACAAAACACAAGCATGAGTCCTCGGGTAAGTACTCTGTCGATTCATTAAGTTCTCCTTATTTTTACGCTGGGGCGATGATGTGTACGATTTGGCGGTTGCGTGATTCCTCAAAATTCTCAATAGAGATGGTACCTTTAATGGAAGTAGTAGTCAATAGTGAAATAATGGATTGGGGAAATATATTATCTGATAAGTTAGCAACTACTATTCTTGAGTTCAAAAATAAAACTCACGTTAGTGATAGGTTTATTCCTCCCTTTTATTATAGTGCCTACATCTCAGATACTCTTTGTTTTAACTCTGAATTTCTTGTGCTGGGGTGGATATGGACTCCACAGGACCCCATACGGATTCATATCTATCACCAGAAGTTGTGGAAAGCCCATTATAAAGACCACCTATATCAATTTTGCAATGGATTTATGTTGCCCATTTACTATGCAATTTTTGACAAGCCTGCTCCTAAGATTTCTTCACAAGCAGAGATTTACTTAACTACCCTAGGAAACTGGTTCGGAGAGGATAAATTTACATATATAAGATTTTTCGGCAACCATGCCAAGCCTCATGTTCTCCCTTTGTACATACCCGACAAACTATTGGCTAGAGAGATAGCATATCAACTTACGTCCACAGGAGAGACCAAGACTCTGAGGAATTCAAAGAAGCAAGTTTGGCCTCCTTTTCCTCTAAGGTGTGGTGTTTACACTCTGCATGACTATAAGCATGTAGAGAAAGAAGGAGAAAAGATAAATATACTGAATCTCACCACTCTTCCTAATAGACGATTTCGTCTAAGGAAAATCATCTATAATGTACTGGAACAGGCAAAACTCATTAAGTTTGAACATAAAGAAGATGACTTTTATGACCTATTTTCTTCGGCGGAGTCATTATTTCAAGTTCAAACACTAGAAAAAATGAGATATCATGACGAAATGTTAGTGGAATTCAACAAACTCAGAGAGCAGAGGTTGCAAACTCTGCCTCTAGATCTATTAGCTACTGCCCCGTTGACACAATCAAGTGAGCCTGAACAACAACTTACCGACAAACCTTTTGCTACATCAGAAATTTTTGAAGAAGTCCAGAGGAAACAATGGGAGTAAGTACAAAGGAAAGAACAGGAGGAAGCGCTAAGGAAAGAGAAAGAGAAAATACATGAGGAGGAACGTAAAAAGGAGAAAGATAAGAGCAGTAAGGATGTGAATGTCGATACCCAGATTGATCCAAAATTGCTCCAAGAATGGCAGCAATTCGACTCAATCATAAGCAATATGGAAAGCTCAAAAGATGACGATACATCCAAAGTGACAGATACACAGGATACAACGTCAAAAAAGGTTCCAAGCGAAGGAACCAATGGCCTACCCCCTAGTACAAACTTAGAAATAATTCTGAAAGATCCTTCGGATCAAATCATTTTGCAGGTGGAGGATATACCTCCATTGGATGTCTTTTAGAACCCAAAACACAGGGTCGTAGTAAAGCGATAGCGGGAAAGGAGAAGGATTGCTCAACCTTCCCTATTCCTCTAACAAATAGAGACAACCAACGTAGTTTGGAAGGAGGAGTTCGATCCTTCCGATGACCTAACAAATCTGTCCCAGTATGCCGGAGCCTATTCGGTGGCCACCATGGACAAGGCATCAGAAGTGAGTAATTTGCTAAAAGAAAAAGACTAGGCAATCATTTTGTTACAAACAAAGCTATCGGAGGCACAACAGAAAGCTGAACAATTAGAACAACAATTGTCAACTCAGTAGCAGTTAAATAATCAGCTGAACAAGTAGCTACTTGAAGAGAAACAGAGGGTAAATTCAAGTGCGATTCAAAGGTAGAAAGAATTATCGAAAGCATTGGAAAAATTGAAGATGATGAATGAACTATTGGTAAGGACAAAAGATGAGAAAATTGCTCAATTATCACTTCAAATAGAGAAGTTCAAGAGTCTTCCGCAGCCTGGCGATTTCAGTACAGAAGCACTATAGATTAATAAGGCACTGGTAACACAAATAAGACTATTGTGTCATAAAATTGCTCAAGTTGAACCCCTGTGTGACATAACAACATCAATAATCGATAAGTCAGTTGATGCTAGATAGGACTTAGAGCAGGCCGATGAGAGCTTAACAAATTTTCTTACTTGGCAAGACACTAGTGAGGGACAGGAAAAAAATTCGCCTAAAATCCTAGAATCACATAAAGAAATCCTATCTTGGAATGGCAGTCCCAATTGATGAAGACAGAGAGAGAAGTTTCTAGATGCAAATTATCCACAAGTAATTTGATTGAATTAATTAATAATACTCTCTATTTACCTAATATGATCTCTCAATGTACACCAGCTAAATTGCTATTGGCTAAACATTGGAGAAATCATGTTATCAAGAGCTAGAAAAGAATGGGAGGTTGATTACAGGTATTCAAAGTTTAACTTGGGACACCTATTGGTTGTTCCTAGTAAAACCATACAGCTAGAGAGCCACCTTCAAGTGTCTAACAAATGCAATCGGGTGTATCATTCCCGATATACACGATGCCACATACTCGGCTCAGTTCAATTCTCGTCTTAGCCTCCCTCAAGAAGTGGAACTGATGCTAGTGATATGCCAACTCAGATCAAAGGGAAAATAGCCAGAGTGATGAATCATGTTGCCAACTACCAAATTGCTGTGAAGGAGATATTGAAGGTCAAGTTATACCAATTAAATAGCATTTTAATTTTGTAGTTAGTTAGTTTAATTAAGTATTTATAGACCTTTTCATTCATTTAAAAAGGGTCCTCAGTTTTTGTATAAGACTCAAACCTGAAGTTTCACTACTGTACTTCAGGTATATTTTTATAAAGACTGGGCCAAATTATTCCAATTTTTGAAAACAAAGCTTTTATGTGGATGTGCACTACTACCTTTCTTTAAAAGTATCTCTGAGTTGAAAGAATGAATTCAAATTGCGATTGATGTTGGGAATGATTTGCAACACATATGGTACTACTATCTATGTCTGAATTCATTCTTTTTATGTGAATTTTTATTTGATTACTCTTGCTATGATTGAATATATGCATGTGTTTCAAGATCATTCTTTATACTTTCCACTATTGGATGTTTACGGGATGCTTTTCTTTTAGTCATACATGTATCAGTAATATATAGAAGACAAGTGTAACAATGTTTTATTAATTACTTTGTTCAACTATTTGAACAAAGCAATTATTATATGAATCAATGTCTATGTTTATCGAATATAGTTATCTATATGCTTATTAATGAACAGAGATCATCAAACGTTGCACTTAAAAATAGAAATTTCCCAGGATATAGTAGTTATTTGTATTTTCGCTCTTTAGATTAAGTCATCCATCCATTATCACTTATTAGAAAACCAGTCACTCATTCATCCCCTTTTTATTCATCATTGGTAAACTGGTCCCATTATATCCAGTCAGAGCCACCATCCCAAACGGAAAAGGAGCTGCATTAAGGTCCGAACCAGGTGGTTTTCCCCGATGTTGATGCAACGATTTTCAATGCAACGATTTTTGAGGCATCTACACACTACTACTTCCTCTGTCACATGAGTCTTTTTTCTCATGTCACAAACAAGTCATATAATAAAAATATCAACAAAGACTCATTATATATCCATTAATCTAAAAGTACCAAGTTCAATTTCCATATAAATCTTTCTTTAGTCTGTAAACATGAGATTTCCTCTCATGTACTTAAAATCCCTAACATGACTCTATGTACACCTTTTCTTCCTCAATCACTCCATTGAGGAAAAAAGTCTTTTACATATATATTATGTAACCTATAAACCATAAAAGAATCAAATATAAATAGTAATTCTAATAGAAGTGTACCTGACAATTAGAGAAAATGTATCCTCGTAGTCTTCTCCCTCTTTCTGGGAGAACCATCTTTCCACAAATCTCACTTTGTACTTCTCTATGCTACCATCTACCATATGCTTGATGATGTAAATCCACTTGAAAGTCACCATTGACTTCCCTTCAGGTTTTGACATAATTTCTTCCATTATGGCATCCTTCAAGCTTGTTGGCCTACCTACTCCCTCTAAAATAGGATCTCTTCTAGTTATCTAACATGGTTCTGGATGTTAATACAATTTTTCCATATTCAACATAAATTATTCTAGCTGAGTTTATGCTCGATTTTTGGAGAATCATCTTGCCACAAATTTTCTTTGTTCTTCCTGATGCTTCCATCTGCTACAAAATTCTTTGAAACCTTCACAATGTACCTACGACCCTCATTAGGAGGTCGTAGAAGAAACAATTATAACCAAGAAAAATATAAAAAGATAAGAGGTTGATAAAAAATAAAGCAATAATCAAGGATATAAACTTGTACTTATATTTTGATCTAAGGATTGCAGGGAATTTCGAAACTCCCTCTTGATCCTTTCCATCTTGTAGAAATCACTAAAATACGTCTACAAACTAATCATACTTGTCCTCATCATCAACTACAAATTCATGCTGCTATGTATTTTATACCTTCTATGAGATATGATTTCTTCATCCGCAAATTGTCCATCCACACAAAAAGACACAACTGCAATTTATGACATATGCATGTTACCAAGTGCATACTCCTACTTGCATTCAACATTCTTGGTCATGTTCTAGGGTTTTAAAAACCCTTATTAAAGTCATAACATTTAGATATTGTAGTGTTGAAAAACCCTAAATCTACCAATTCATTGAAGATGGGATCACACTTTAACACAAGTGTTATGACTCTTCTTTCTTTATATGAAAGAGCCTTTCTCCATAGCTCCCTTTGGATTTAGAATTTCATTCAATCTGTTCTGGAAACACCCTAATAAACTTCAACAACAAATACAAGGCATCACTTACACATGTCAAGAACCATTATTCGACTACATTTCCACAATAGTATAATATTTGTGAGCAGGTCTTATCTTTCCTTAGTGAGCCTTCAACTAAGATTAAACTTGGCCCCGCTACTCTTGTTTCTAGAGTTGTTTTCATTCTTATTCCATCATGTTATCAATTAATTAAGGATATTCCATCTTGGTAAAACTACTAGTATCAAATGTATCAAGATGAATGATTCAATAAAGTCATTGCAAGGCTTTCATATTATCTAGTATTGTAAAGAAACACTATCTTCCAACATAGACAAAACATTGTAGTTTGAGCCACATTTTCAAATATCCAATTATGAAACTGAGATGTATCCATCATATCTAGGAAGTCTCTTTAGGAAAACCTTGTATTTACCAACAAGGTTTCAATTTGTTTATAATTTTGTCTCTCTTGGGTATACTTACAACCCCCATAACCTCAACTGTCAACAAAATGAACTAGGCTCCTTTGTTTGATGATGGAGAATACATACATTTTTTTATATTAGACCCTTGTTTGTTGTTCGAGAATGAAAAATTGTGAATTCCCTTGACATAGCCATATTTTCAAATAGAATTCAACACATTGATTCTACTTTATGAAAAAGGTACAGTTTGAACATGAGTTTTCACTTTCAAATCTGTTTGCACTCATCTCCAAGATTTACCTTGCAAATTTAAAAATTTTGAGAGAATGGTTCTACACCCTTCAATGGATACAATTACCATATGAAGATGTTAAATAGAAAAGAGATGGAATATTGAAATTACTTCTTTAAAAAAATTTTGAATCCTTCTCAAAACATTGGTAAGAGTTAGTAGGAGAATCAGGAACTATAGATTAGATCGCTTTAGTTCTAGATTCATAAGAATATAGTCAAGCTATTTAATGGCCTATTCAATGAAAAATTTCCTTTATAAAATCATCGTCATTAATTTTTTTTCAACATTGTTGGCATTTTGAGGCATCTCGACTCTACTTCCAAAAGGGTTTTGAGGCATTTCAACCCCTTACAGGTCTATGGACTAGCCTAAGGGTGGATGCGACCCTCTTTTATGCTTATGTTCATTAGAAATGGTTCATAGAGAGAGTATTTAGCCCTTTTTTAGGGCACAAATAAAAATAATTCAACAAATAGTATTCCCTTCAGCCTGATCTCATTCAATTTGTTTTCAAAACCATGTTTATTTTCCTCGTCTGAGGCCTTATATCCTGAACTAGTGCTATTGAACTTGGACAAGGACTTTGGTCCTCTAAAACTTCACTAGGATTGGATTCTAAACTACAAAGAGAGAAAAGGCACTAGTGGATTAACTTGAAGCATGTTGGCTTCAAACTTGGATGCTCTTTCACCTAAGCTTTGAAACTATGCTGATTTTTCAAGTGTATCATAGACAAGAAACTTTTGTGAAACTCGTAATTACTTCTAATGATATTGTTATTACTTAGCACATTATAGATTATCATTAAGAAATTTCGCTTCATAAATTTCAACAATAAATGTAGTAATGACAGTAGGATCATAAAGAGACAACTAAAAAAAGGAGACACAATTTTTTAGCTTAGGAAAACCCTAAATAGGGAAAAATCTAACAACCTTTTCATAAGAGAAACTGTCCAATTAAACAAGGGATACAATTTGAATATTGTAATGAATTCAGGTCAAGTTGAACATAGAAATAAATGATTCATTCCTGTTTAAATGGACCAACATTTCATCATTCCTATTGTTTCCTCAAAAAATTAGTAAACCTTGGTCTACAAGGCCGAATTTCATATTCTTGCAACTCCTCTTAAATTTGTTCAATCTTGTGGTTAATTTCCTACAAAATATTAGTCCTGCAGCCACACATGCAAGCTATATTGTTAGTCAATGATGCTCAAAGTGATGATCTTCCATGGAAATTCGGTCCTAAGAAAAAATTAGTTTCTACCTTAGGATTTTCTCTCTCCTTTACACATGTGAACATATGAATAGATGATTTTTGTGGATGACCCAAATTGGTTCCAAATGAGTGAGGAAAAATGGAAATGTATAGAGGTTGAAGGAGCTTGAATTAATGTGACTCTTAGCTGGGGCCCACTTGACTTTTGGAAGAGAAAATTGGAATTTTAAAATATAACTTTTCCCTCTTTTATTTGGAGTCGACTTGAATTGAAGTTCTCATTTTGTTTTATTTTTTATGGGCTAAAGCAATTGAAGAATGCTCACCACAACTAGAAAAATTCAATAACTAAAACCCACATTAGATCCTGAATTTTTAGACAATGAACTTAGAAATTATAGAAGAACCTAGAAATGTTAAGCTCATATTGGACTATACTTATTTGAAGAGATAGAAATTCCAATGAATTTTCATGAAATATTAGGATATGTTTGACTAGACATACAATGAATTGAAAAATTATGATACATAGATCATCCAACACATCATCCACTTGAAAATAAATTCTAAATATTTCTAGGAAAATCTTAGAAAAAAAATGTATTTTTACAAGTGAAAGTTTCAAGAGAGCTAAAACGATTTTTTTATGCAAAGATAAGTTTCTAGCTTATCCATTTGGCTTAGTGTTATGTAACTAGATCACAAAATAGAAGAAAAGATAGATCAATGACTTGAAAATAAACCGCTTTGAGGGGAAATCTCCATTTACATTACATAAATGAAATAATATTGGATGATTCAAATGAAAAGACCTCCTTGGTACATATAGGAGTCTAAGGTGTCATAATATATTTAAGGCCTATAAAGCAATAATAATGTAAGGGCACAACATAACAATAGAGGGTTTCTATGGTTTCTATGGGGTTTCTATGGGCTCTACATTAGTATTATAGGTACCTAACATGCCTCTCTCGTTCCAAAAAGTGTTGTTCTCAATGATTGAGTATTTTTGGATGATTTTGAATAAAATATTCATCCTCCCATGTGGATCCTCCAATAGGTAACTTCTTCGACTTAATGAGATACTTTGAAATTGATCTTCCCTAACTGTCGGATTCTTATTTCTATGATTGCTTTAGGCTCCAATATAATTCTTCCTTCCTCGTCAAGTTATGGAAATATAGTTTGAACTCAAAGCTTGTCACCTATAACCTTCTTTAAGCATGAGACTTGGAAAATAGGGTGTACTCATGAAAATGTAGCCAACTCCAATTTGTGTGTCATAGTACCAATTTTTTGCACCATCTTGTAAAGGCCATAGTAGACGGGTGATAACTTTTTATCCTTCTTAGCTTTCTTGAGGAATTTTTTTTTGTATGGTTATAGTCATAAAAACACCCAATCACTCACATTAAAACTTCTTTCACTATGTGTTGAAATAATATTGAGAGGGGGGGTGAATCAATATTATCAAATCAATTATTTTTCATTTCACAATCATATTTGTATACGCTACATCAGTTATGGGAAACTGTGTATATACGCTATTGTGTCTAAAGCAACCAACGTATATCAGAAAACTTAAGATTAATTAAATGTTGATCTTTAATCAGTGCATCAAAACTTCATTGATCATAAGAATAGTAAACAAGAGCATTAAAATAGAACAGATCATCAAACACATGGACACAAGATATAAGGTGGAAACCCAATGTGGGTGAAAACCACCTGCTGCAATTCGTCTCTATCTTCTTTTAATTAGAAACTTCTTTTTACAATGTTTCTGTACTGGTGCATCTTATACTAGTACGCAGGCTGCTACCTGCAGAAGGCTACAACCTTCTCTCATTCTCCAGCTTCTCCTGGAAGGGAGCTACAACCCCCTTAGCTCTTGTACTAGCTAAGGTACTAGTACGTAGGTGCCGACCTATAAAAGGCTACAACCTTCTCTGTTTCTTCCAGGGACCATGTTTCATAAATTTTCAGACTGGATCCATCAATAACATCAATCAATCTCCTTGCACCAACCAAAACTGAATCAAACAATCACTTTTTTGAATGTTGTACCTAGAAAACAATAATAGTAACCAGACACCAATCCTAAACCCAAAATACTACAACAATAAATAGAAGTAGCTAAAACATATTTTATGAGATGTTTGCTACTTCAAGATGAAGAACCTGCGTGCATACACTTCTGCATTAAGGCCAACCAGCATATACACTTCTTTGAATTACTGAACCAACGTGTATACGCGCCTTTGCTGCACTGAACCTATGTACTAATCTATAAAAGAAAATTTTCCCTTTTCAAGTATTCAGACATCAGTTATACCCAGATTATCAAATTTATAGATCAAGTCATGCGCCAAATATAACAAATCAAAATCACACAAATATAGTACTATTCAAGCCTTAAGATCTTGACCCATCAATATAACTTATCCTTCTTCTAGCGCTTAGGTTCCTCCTTGGTTCAGATCCAGCTACGCACCATAACCCAATTCTAAATCTTTCTCTTCGTCAGATATTCAATATTTTAGTCAATGCATTTTCCTAATGATATCTCCTTACCCTTTTATAGCCTTAGGCCTTACTCAATACCAAGGTCCAAAACCATAGAGAATCAATACCATGGACCCAATACCTGGGTTCAACACTTCAGACGAGATACCATGGTCCAAAACCATAGGTCCAAATACCAAGAACTAAATACCATGGAGAAAAAATAAGTTTTCCCACATGTACGTGCTTTTCTTTGCATGAAAGTGTGTGCATACGTATATGCATCTTTTGATCATCGAACCCATGTGTATACACGACTTGGTTAAGAGGAACCTGCATATATCTCTTTTTATTTCATTCTGAGAGCCTGAACAATGATATGTCATTTGAGTGAGTTTCCATCAAGGACAACACCTATGTCATAGCGCCAAACTTGTGTCATAATGCCAACAATATCCCCCTTTGGACTTCATGGCAACCCAAAGTCACTCAAAGTCATTCTCCCCCTTTGTCATCGAGTGCAAAGGGTTATGCTCCCCCCGAGTTTATGCTGAAATCTCTACTCTGCTATGTTGTCCATGCTCCCCCTGATTGTAGGCAAGGTCTACAAGAAAATACATGACTTTATACATCTTAAATGACCTTCCTATCACCAAAGACTTATACATACATCCATCTCCCAACCAAGTCGGGATATACCAATATTGACTCATCCACCCAACCAAGTGAGGATACACCAAAAGTTTACACAAGATAAACAAGAACATTACATCATCCATCCTAGGCATAGTGGGGAAACCAAAATAGGCCATTACATGACCTTGATAAGAAAAGAAATACATGACATAGAGACAAAATATCTACAACAAGACTATGATAGTCATCAACAACTAACATCAGTAGCATCTATCAATCATCATTCAAACTAGAAACCATGTTCTCCTTATGCACCTGTTCCAGCTGAAACCAAAAAAACATTGTAAACTTGAACCAAGATCTTCTAAGATAATGCCAACAATGCATTATTAGAAGTATATATATGCTCCCCCTGAACCTATGCCAGATGGTCTCTGTCAGAGCCATATCAGACTCTTTTGATCCTGAGCCTGGCGCACTGTTTTTCTTCAAACCAACATATACGCGACTGTATCCACATAAACTGGCATATGTATGCGGATTCTCCTCATTAAACTCGCGTACAACCACTTTTCTCTAAACCAGACAAGTTTTAACAGCAAGATGATGCATCAACTACTCCCAGCTTCTATCTGAGGTATTCAAATGTCTCCCTGGGAAATGGTTTGGTGAATATATCAGCAACCTATTCCTTGGAGGGAACATACTCCAATTTGACCTTTTGTTCAAGCACTTGTTCTCAGAGAAAATTATATTTGATAGGTATGTGCTTGGTCTTTGAATGCACGACTAGATTTTTTGAAATACTGATTGCACTTGTATCGTCACATAAAATGGAGATAGGTGGAGTGCAAGTGATTTGAAAATATTGCAAAATTTGTGTCATCCAAAGGAGTTATGTGCAACAATATGCAACAGCCACATATTCCACTTTAGTTGTAGATAAAGCAATTGAACTTTGTTTCTTGCTGAACCAAGATACTAATCTAGAACCCATAAAGAATGCACCACCACTAGTGCTTTTTCTGTCATCCACGCTTCCTGCCCAATTTTCATCTGTATATGCATGAAGTGTGAGCTCTGTATCTCTAGGATACCATAAGCCATAGTTTTGTGTTCCTTGAAGCTATTTGAAAATTATTTTAATTGCCTGAAGGTGTGATTCTTTTAGATTTTCCCGAAATCTTCCAACTATTCCCACTGCATGCATCATGTCTGGTCGGGTACTTGTCAGATAGAGTAGACTACCAATCATGGATCTATAGGTTGGTTGATGTACTGTTGCTGAATCATCATTTGCACTGAGGTTGCATCCTATTACCATAGGGGTACATACTGGTTTCAAATCTTCCATGCCATATTTCTTCAAGATCTCCTTGAGGTACTTGGTTTGTGATAAAAAGATACTGTCTTTATTTTGTTAGACTTGTAAACCAAGAAAATATATTAGCTCACCAAGCAAGGCCATTTCAAATTCTTTCTGCATCACCAAAGAAAAGTTTTGACTCATGGCTTTTTCATTGCTACCAAAGATGATATCATCAACATACACGACAAGTATTAGCAATTTATCATTATTAATTTTTACATATAGATTTCTATCTGCTGATCCTTTTGAAAAACCTTGTTTATGGAGGTATTTATCCAGAAAATAATATCAAGCCCTTGGAGCCTATTTAAGACCATAGAGTGCCTTCTTAAGTCTGCATACAAGTTTTGGATCATTTCCAAGGATGAATCCATCTGGTTGCTCAATATACACTTCTTCTTCGAAGTCTCCATTTAAAAAGGCAGATTTCACATCCATTTGAAATACGTTGAACTTCTGAAAGCTAGAAAGAGCAAGGAACATCCTTATGGCTTCAAGTCTAGCAACCGGTGCCAAAGTTTCTTCAAAGTCTATACCTTCTTGTTGAGCGTACCCTTTACAAACAAGTCTGGCCTTGTTTCTAATAACATCTTCATTTTCATTCAACTTGTTTTTGAATATCCACTTTGTCCCTATGACATTCTTATCATTTGGTCTAGGAACCAACTCCCAAGTGTTATTGTTTTCAATCTATTCAAGTTCTTCATTCATGTCCTTGACCCAACATTCTTCTTTGCATGCTCCACTTACATTTCGTGGTTTAGTGGAGGAAAGAAATGCTAGATAGCTTGAAGCTTCTGAAATAGTTCTTCTTGTTTCTACACCTGCCTCTTTTTACCCCAAAATTTTAGTTTCTGGATGATTCTTTTGAACGTACCTGGATGGAGTCTTTTCTTCTACCCTTATCTGTTCTTCTAGTGCCTCATCGGTTTCTTCTTCATCATAAGTCTGATTTGATGTTGAAGGATAGTCCTCATCATCTTCAAAATTTTTGGATTTTACCTGCATAGGAATATTTCCTTCTTCATCAACCACTACATAAATACTTTCAACAATTTTTCCAAGTCTTTTATTGTAACACTTATATCCTTTGCTGTGGGGAGAATAAACAAGGAGAATGCCTTCATTTGCTCTAGGTTCAAATTTTCCAAGGTTTTCATTAGTCCTTTTGATGTAACATTTTCTTCCAAAAATTTTGAAGTATTTTATTGTAGGAGTCTTACCATACCAAAGTTCATGAGGAGTCCGAGTGTTTTTTACCTAGACGTTCTTGTTGAGAATAGTAATGGCCGTAAATGCAGCTTCACCCCAAAAGGTTGCAGGAGTTCTAGATTCATCAAGCATAGGTATTATGTTCATCCTTTCTACTACTCCATTTTGCTGAGGAGTCCTTGCAGTAGATAATTCCCTTCTTATTCCATGTTCTTCACAAAAATAGAAAAATTCATTCGAGGTCAATTCCCCTCCTCGATCAAACCTGAGGCATTTGATTCTGTGATCTAATTCATTTTCTACCAAGGCTTTGAATGCTTTGAACTTTTCGAAAGCTCATCTTTATGCTTCAAGAGTCTTATCCAACACATCCTGGAAAAATCGTCAATGAATAATATGAAGTATTCTTCTCCTCGAGGTGACCATTTCCTGGATGGACCACATACATCTGTATGGACAAGTTCAAGTGGCTTACTAGTTGATCCTTCCTTCTCAGGGAAATTAGTTTTGGTTTGCTTGCCAAATTGACATTATTTGCATATTGTATTGTCTGGAATTCTGATGTTAGGGAGATCACAAACCGCTTGATATTTTCATGCTTTCCTTATCTGAGAGAAGATTAGATGCCCCAATCTTCTATGCCATATCCAATGTTCATCATTCTTGCTTAGATAGCATTGCTGTTGTCCTCCCTTGAGTATGTATAAATTATTTGGAGTTCTTATGCCTTCGATCACTGTTTCTCCTGTATCAAGCTCACAAACAATACATCCATTTGATCGAAATATTACCTCATTTCCTTGATCACACAATTGACTGACACTCAATAGATTATGCTTTAAGCCATCAACATACATAACATTTCCATCTTTGACCTTTTCTTTCAAAAGAACAGAAGCTTTACCTTTTATGAGTGCAGGGATGTCATTTCCAAATGAGACCTTCCTTTCCTTTTCTAAGGCACTATATGGCTGAAGTTTTTCTTTATCACCTGTCATATGTTTCGAGTATCCACTGTTGATGTACCATTGATTTTCCTGTCCTTTCGTATATAAGGCTATACCACATCTTTCTGGTTGTGGTTCTTTCTTTCTCCATGTTTTGGGACGCAATGAAGCTTGCTCCTTCTAAGTTGTTTGTCGAAACCTACTCCTGCATTCAGAATCTTCATGACCGAAGTTGTTACAAATAGAACATTCTATTTCATTTTTAAGGGATTTTTTTTTATTGTAAGTCCTTTTCATGATCCCAGTCACACTCCTTTGATTTCGTGCTTTTATAGTCATGATGATCTTGTAGGCAACACATTGAGTAGCTTTGTGTCCAAAGTTATGACAAGAGAAACATTGGCCATTGAAGAAATTCCTGCGATTATCAAACCTACCGTCTAGGTGATTGTAGTTTCCATAGGAAAATTGTGAGTGATTTACCTGTGGTTGGTTGTAACTTCTGTTCATCCTTGAAGTAGATTGCCCCCAATTTACTTGGTGATCTTTGTTCATCCTTGAAGTAGATTGAGCCTGGTGATCTGCTTTATGCCTTTGTTGTCGATTGTCAGCCTGTTCCCTTCTCCTTGCTACGTCTAGATAAATTTTGGAGGTGGATGGATTCTGTGCTTGAGATGCTTCTTCAGAATATCCAAAACCTATCTGATTAGAGGACAACGCTGCACTTTGATAATCCCATCTAAAGTTTCAGATCCTTTAGCAAATCTTAGATTAAGAGCTTTTGTTTTCTCAATATCTTTTCTAAGTCCCACAATTTCACATTCTAACTTTTCATTGTGTTTTTCCTTTTCAGCAAGTTGGAATGTCAGAGTATCTATGATCATACTCTTTTCTTCTAAACAAATTTTAAGTTTAGAAATTTCTTCATAGAGATCATCTTCATCCATAGCATCCAAGAAAACATCATCTTCAAAAGCCATCAAAAGTCTATAATCATTACATTGTTCATCTTCATCACTAATTGAAAATCCATGATTGTCTTCATGTGTATAATAGCTCTTCTTACTTACATTCTATTTTTTGTTCCATCTAAATGGTTCCTTACCTTTGTCAAGCTTATCTTTATCAGGACACTTAGCTACATAATGATCGACTCTTCCACAAGAAAAGCATTTGAAAGGTAGCTTACCTATGAATCTTTCCAGAACCTCGTTGAAGGTTCTTAACAAAGTTTGATTCTTCCTCTTCTTCTGACATATGTCCTGACTCATTGTAATCTCCTTTTCCCGAAGCTTTGAATGCAACTTCTCTCCTGTCTGATGGTCCCCCTTTTCTCATTTCAAAAGCAATTAGGATTCCATGCAGTTGTGACATGGTAATGCTATGTAGATTCTCCTTTTCTTCTATGGCAGAAACTTTTCATTCAAACTTAGAAGACAAAGATCTTATAACCTTTTCAACCAAGGTAACTTCTTTCATTTCTTCACCCAAGTTTTTCATATGATTAACAATCTCATCTATACATAAGAAATAATTAGCCACACTTTCATTATTGTGCATAATGGGATTTTCATATTGAATTCTAAGAGTTTGTAGTTTTGCATGTTTTACCTGATCGTCTCCTTCATAGCTCAGAACAATATTGTCCCATATTTATTTTGCGGTTTTGAGCTGCACAACCTTGACGAATTTTGATTGACATAAAATCGGTAATAGAGTATTGACATCCTTTGCATTTGTTTCATACTGCTTCTTACCACCCGTATCTGTAGGAGTTACGATCGAAATGTGTATCCTGCTTCCACGATATCCCAAACTTCTGTACCAATAGATTGAAGATAGGTTGTGATTCTTACCTTCCAATAGACGAAGTTGCTCCCATCAAAGATTGGTGGCCTGATAGATGCCTCTTTTTCGTAGTTGCTCATGATGATAGATCTTCCTTTAAGCGATCAAGCTTCTTCTGAAGGACCTCCTCTGATACCAATTTTTGAAATAATATTGAGAGGGAGGGGTGAATCAGTATTATCAAATCAATTATTTTTCATTTCACAATCAGATTTGTATACACTACTTCAGTTACGGGAAACTGCGTATATATGCTACTGTGTCTAAAGAAACCAGCGTATATAAGAAAACTTAAGATTTATTAAATGTTGATCTTTAATCAGTGCATCAGAACTTCATTTATCATAAGAATAGTAAACAAGAGCACTAAAACAGAACATATCATCACACGCATGGACATAAGATATAAGGTGGAAACCCAATGTGGGTGAAAACCACCTGCTGCAATTCATCTCTATCTTCTTTTAATTAGAAACTTCTTTTTACAATGTTTATGTACTGGTGCCGTCTTATACCAGTGCGTAGGCTGCTACCTATAGAAGGCTACAACCTTCTCTCATTCTCCAGCTTCTCCTCGAAGGGAGCTACAACCCCCTTAGCTCTTATAGTAGCTGAGGTACTAGTACGTAGGTGCCGACATACAGAAGGCTACAACCTTCTCTATTTCTTCCAGGGACCACGTTTCATAAATTTTCAGACTGGATCCATCAATAACATCAATCAAACATCAAATCCATCTGCATTAATCAATATCCTTGCACCAACCAAAACTGAATCAAACAATCACTTTTCTGAATGTTGTACCTAGAGAACAATAACAATAACTAGACACCAGTCCCAAACCCAGAATACTGTAGCAATAAACAGAAGTAGCTAAAACATATTTTATGAGATGTACGCTACTTCAAGATGAATAACCTACGTGCATACACTTCTGTATTAAGGAAAACCAACGTATACGCACCTTTGCTGCACTCAACCTGCGTACAGATCTATAAAAGACAATTTTCCCATTTCAAGTATTCAGAAATCAATTAAACCCAGATAATCAGATTTATAGATCAAGTCATGCGCCAAATATAATAGATCAAAATCACACAAAGATACTACTATTCAAGCCTTAAGATCTTGACCCATCAGTATAACTTATCGTTCTTCTAGTGCTCAGGTTCCTCCTTAGTTTAGATCCAGCTATGCACCATAACCCAATTCTAAATATTTCTCTTCATCAGATATTTAATACTTTAGTCAATTCCTTTGCCTAATGATCTCCTTCCCCTTTTATAGCCTTAGGCCTTACTCAATACCAAGTTCCAAAACCATAGAGAATCAATACCATGGACCCAATACCCGGGTTCAACACTTTGGATGAGATACCATGGTCCAAAACCATAGGTCCAAATACCAAGAACAAAATACCATGGAGCAAAAAAAAGTTTTCCCGCATGTACGTGTTTTCCCTTGCATGAAAGTGTGTGCATACGTATACGCATCTTTTGATCGTTGAACCCACATTTATACACGACTTGGTTAAGAGGAACCTATGTATATCTCTTTTTCTTTCATTTTGAGAGCCTGAACAGTGATCTGTCATTTGAGTGAGTTGCCATCAAGGACAACACCAATCTCATAGCACCAAACCTATGTCATAATGCCAACACTGTGATGCAGATATGCTTGTTGTTTCATTCAATTATGTGCTAGAGTCAGGTTATCCTTTAAGAGTTGGAGAAATTTTCATTGATTCTTGATATGATCTTCCACTGCGTCAACCTTAGAATTGACTCTTAAAGATGACATGATGGACAGTGGATGATATCCATAAAATTCCATAAATGGGGTCATTTTTGTTGTGGTATGGAAGGAGGTGTTATACCACCATTTTGCTAGGGGTAACCACTTCATCTATTATGTTTTTTTATCAGATACAAAGAAAGTAAGATATCCTTCCAAACATTTTTTCACTATCTTAGATTTCCCATCAGATTCAGGATGATAAGATTAACTATGAGCTAATTGAGTACCAAGACAAGAAAATAATTCTGCCCAAACATTTCTGGTGAAGATGGGATCTTTATCACTTAAAATAATCTTTGAGAGGATGAGATAGTATGGAAAAGTGTGCATACTTGGTAAGTATATAAACTACCACCCTAATGACATTATTTCTTTCAGGATTGGGTAAACCTATGATAAAATCCATTGAGATGTCTTCCCAATCTTGACTTGGAATGGAAAATGGTTGTAAAATACCTATGGTCTTAATTGTCTCAACTTTATTTTTTTGGAAAACAAAAAAAATTAAATATCATATTTAAGGCCATCCCAAAAAAATCCTTCTTGACCCTGTGGTATTTTTAAAAAAATCCTTAGTGCCCTCCTACATAATAGGTGTGCAATTCCAAAAGAACATTTTGTTTAAGTTTGGATTTCTTACATATATATATGTATATGTATATATGTGTATGTGTATGTGTATGTATATGTATATGTATATATATATATATATATATATATATATATATATATATATATATATATATATAATCATAATCGTTGTACCACAACAAATCAATTTTCCAAATAAATGGATTATATACACTTGGATCATTCTTTAAGTTTTGAATGAGTGTCCATACCTCTTCAACATTCATCATCCTCCCTTTGTTTAGTTATCCAATTAGGTTGAATAATAGAAATAGCCAAGATAAATGCTTCCA
Source organism: Pinus taeda (assembly GCA_000404065.3). Lineage (NCBI taxonomy): Eukaryota > Viridiplantae > Streptophyta > Pinopsida > Pinales > Pinaceae > Pinus > Pinus taeda. The sequence continues at coordinate 30,241 of APFE031602123.1, read as the reverse complement.
CATCCTCATCCCTTCTTGAGAGTGCATCTGCAACAAAATTTTACTTCCCTTTTTTGTAGATCATTTCAAAGTCATAACCCAACAGCTTTGTGACCCATTTTTTCTACTTTTCTGAAGATAATATTTTTTCCAAGAATTATTTGAGAATATCATGACTTTTTTTGCCTTCAAATGCCTTCCCATTAGGTAAGGGATCCATTTCTTTAATGCATGTAGAATTTCCAACATTGTATTCCCATAATTAGCTTTTTGTGAATATTTTCCCTTGATGAATGACATTCAAAAGAAGTGGGTCTTCCTTCTTGCATTAAAACAATACCAATGTCATTTCTTGAGGCATCATATTTCACAATAAAGGTTTTTTGTGAATTCTTGTGTGGCTAATATTAGAGCTCAATAGATTGCCTCTTTAAGATGTTCAAAGGCCTAAATTTCTTCTGGAGTCCAAAAAAATGCATCTTTATTCAATAATGTATTTAGAGGTGTTTTTATCCTCCCATATTTATTAACAAACTTGTTATAATACCCTGTCAACCCAAGAAATCCTTGAAGATGCTTTAATATTGTGGTTATCTTCCATTCCTTGATGGCTTTAATTTTGTTAGGGTTTGCATTAACACCATCATGGGATACAATATGACTAAAATATTCCACTTCATGTACACTAAATAAATATTTGGAGGGTTTTGCATACAATTATTTCTCCTTCAATAATTTGAGCACCCTGTCAACATGTTGAACATGATCTTTCTAGGACATGTTGTAGATTAGTATATCATAAAAAATTATTAACACAAATTTTCTAGGAAAGGATTCGAAAGTGGAATTCATCAAACCTTGAAATGTGGAAGGTGCATTAGTAAGGCCAAAAGACATGACAAATAATTCATAATAACCTCCATAAGGTCTAAAGGTTGTTTTCAGAATGCCTTCTATCTTCATTGTAATTTGATGATATCATGAATGAATATCCAACCTAGTGAAAAACATTGTTCCATGTAGTTCATCTAATAATTCACGAATGAAATGAATGCGAAATTTATCTTTAATAGTGAGCTTGTCGAGGTCTCTATAATTCATACACATACACCATGATCCATCCTTCTTATGCACCAATATTACTGTAGAAGAGAAATAAATTTGGTTAGGTGAATTATACTAGCCTCTAGAAGTTTTGTAACCATATGTTCAATTTCACTCTTCTAGGCATAGGGATAAATGTAAGGTCTAATTTTTGGATGAACATTTCCCGGAATCAGTTGAATATCACAATTATGATCATGAATACATGTGAGACCTTTAGGAGTCTCAAATACCTTGAAACTATTGTCAAGGACTCTTTAGATATCTGGAGAAATGGATGACTTAGATGTTTGAACATATTGTAAACATATTTGTTCAATTATCGTTGTTACTTCTTCAAAACATTTGTCATGCCATTAAATATGATTGTATTCCTAGGTTTCCCAATGATACCACTTAATTCAATTTCCTTTCCTTCTAATAAAAATTTGAAGAAAGGTTCTTGAAAATTAAAATCTATTGTCCCCAAATCTTGCAACCATTAGACTCCTAATAAAACATCCATACCACCCATTGGAATGGAAATAATTGTACTATTCAATAGATTTTCACCCATTCTTAGATTGATATTATGGAATTTCCATGAGAAATTTATAGTTCATCCATTCAAATCCTTGGCTATCTTGCAATGAATAAAGTTATGAGTACTACCTAAATCAATCAATGCTACTACATTTTTCTTCTTGATATATCCTTCTATATTGAGAGTTTGATGGGTGTTAATTCCCACTAATGCATTACAATATATGTTCGAATTCATTTTATTGGAATTTGGGGTTGGTTCCTGGTGTATATCTTATTGTTTTAATTTTTATTATTCCTTTTTTTTTTCTCATCTTCACATTCTATGTAAAATAATTTATTCTTAGCACACTTATGACCTTTATTTTTTTTTCTATCACAACTATAACAAAGCCGTTTTTCTCTCTTTTTCCTCTAGTTTTTGTGGTGTCAACCTTGGAGGTTATGAGAATCTAGGAGTGACAATACTTCCATCTTTATATTGGTGAGTAGTAGACTTTCTTGCTACCATAATTTTGCTTTCAACTTTTCTTGTCACCTTGAATGCATTTTCCAATGACTTAGGTGCACCTGATGTTGGATGTTGTCCTTTAAAATCCCTATGAACACATCAATGAGATGCTCTTATGGAATATCGGTTACCTTGATATTCAACCTTTCTAATTCCTAAATGTGCTCCATAACTAGACTCCTTTGTTTAATATTTATCATTTGCATAAAGAAGGTATTTCTCTTTGTATCCTGATAATGTATTATCAATTCCTCTATAACAATTGTCCAAGTGACAAGTAATTTATTATAACAAATCCATCGAGACCATACAAATTTCTTTTCTTCTAAATATAAAGCTGTAATGTGTACCTTTTGTGTTTGTTGCACATCATGTATATCAAACAACTACTCCATATGTAGTATCCATGTTACTAGATCCTTCCCATCAAAATTACTCATCGATATTTGGAATGTGGTTATTCTTCAAAAAAAAAATGGAGTCTCTAAAATCATAATTCATATTTCTTTTTTCCTCGTCCTTATTTTAATGGATACCTTGTCACCACTAGGAAGCTTTCCTTGCAACAACTTTGTCAAACCTTCCTTCAATCCTTCCATATTTACATTCACCATGGATTCCATGCATTATTTTAAACCATCCATCTTAACTTCCATTAATTTTTGGTTACAGTATGTGAGATCAAAATGTGTTGCACTTGGTCTCATAATTTTGATATATCATGTTGCATTTCTTCCTCTTCTTCATGCATCATACTAGATATTTGTTTCCCTCACTAGGTGTATCCATTTTTTTGTTGTCAGGCATATTAGTACCACATTATGATTTAAATGCTTCATTATGCCCCTTGAATCACTTCAAACTGATTTTTCAAACAAAAATTACGCAAATATGAAAAAAAATTCACACCTTTTTCTTTCTTTTATGAGCTCAATCTTGAAATTATTTTATCTTTATAATTTTAGCTCTCCATAGTATGAAATTTGTTCGTGTGGTAGCCCTACGATTATTCTCTCCAACTCCATAAGTAAAATTAGGATTGGATTCTTCAAGGCAAATTTATTCCCAATCTCCCATGGTGAGCTAATTGTGGAGTGCTTAAATAGAGAGAACTTATATGAAATGCCACATCTCATTGTTTCAATCTTCGACCCCGAAAATGATACAAGAGAAACTAAAGTATGTTCACTTTTAGCCATTTTTTTATGAAATTCAAATTCAATGAATGAAACAAAATTTATGATGATTTTACTCGGAAAACTTATTTTATACTAAATTTTGAAGCATGTTGAAACCCTAACTTATTTGAACTATATCTATGGAAATATAACGAAAAAATATTTAAATTTTTTACACAATGTTTGCCAAGGTTTCTTATCCACATGTTTCAAATTTTAGCTTCATAAGCCCAGAAACAAATTTATAGTAAAAATTCTAGGATGACCTGTTTAAAGAACAAAAACGTTAAGATCTAGAGCTCTAATACCAACTGTTATGTAACTAGATCACAAAACAGAAGAAAATATAGATCATTAACATTAAAATAAGGCTCTTCGAGGGGGAAACATTCTTTTCAATTACATAAATGAGTGATTCTTGAAAGATTCAAATGAGAGTACCTCCTTGGTATATATATGAGTCTAAGGGATGACAATATAGTTACATCCTACATAACAACAATAATTTAAGGGAACAACAATACAAATAGTGGAATTCTATGGGGCACAACAATAACAATATCCATGCTACAATAGTATTATAGGGACCTAATGCTTTGGTAGCCAACATAGTCCCCCTGTGCAAAAAATTGGGAGAGATATGCCTAGATGTAGACTTCAAATTTTGAACCAAGCACTAGAAAAATATAACTATCCGATTCCTCCATTGAGTAAATCCTACAAGTAGTCTCTATCTCTTTTTTTCTTTCCAAATGTTTTTCTTAGCATAACTAGGTTTTAGTTATTGAAGAATCTAAATTAAAAATGGCATTATATACCAAGTGGGGAACCTTCAGATACAATTTGATTCCACTTTGGATTAATTAAGATTGGTGTCATAATACCAATATTGATCTCTAAGATTCTCTAACAACCTTTAATACATCCTCCTTGATCAAATAAAAAACAACCCACAATGAATTCCATTTTCATACAATTCATATTCAGGATTTTTTTCTTTTGCTTGGATAAGAGGGCTACTTGAAATTTTCCTTCAATAAATTGTTCCAAAAGGGAAGCATTCATGTCCTTGGATATGCAAGGAGGAAATAGAGATAACAAATCTAGGAGCTCCAAAATTGGGCATTCATCGGGTTGAGTGAAAGGGGATTTAAAGTGCTAAACACTAAGTCAAGAAATATCCTAAAGCAATGAGAAAAAATTCATCTCACTGTCCTTCATATATCATATACATCCTATGATAATTGGCATAATTGTGGAAAAAAACAGTGTTATTATCCAGTGGTAGCTAGTTGGTAAAGTTAGACTCATAAAGACGGTCAAGTCTTATGCTCAAACCCAAGAGAGGGCATTGACTAGTCGTGGGTGTTACTCGTTAACTAGAACAAGCCCACTCACCTTTATCAAGCATCTTTTTTTTCAATTCTGTTTTGTTGTGGATACCTCAAATTTTTCCTTAACGCCGTTGGTTCTCTCTCACCCCATAGATGAGGATTTGAACGATATGTTTATTCAGTGGAAGCCCAATCTTCCATGCTCCCTAAATTATTTATTAAGATGTTGTTGGATGGAAATTCCAAAATACCTATGTTGGTCTATTTGGCTCTGCTGAAATCAAGTGATATTTCAAGATAAGCATTGTAATCTAGAAACTACAACAATTAAAGGTATTCCATTTATCTTTTAGGTTATATCATCAAAGGGATTTGATGTTTCAAATATGAATGAACTAACTAAAAATTAAAAAGAGTGGCTCAGAATCTCCACTTCCAATTCCCAAGCCCCAATCTCAAAACCTCATTCTGACTCTCCCTTCTGTATCAAACTGAAAGGGGAGTATTATGTAGAATGGAAAATAAATATTGGTCAAGTCCATCTTTACTTTGGTGGAGATTCGAAAGATAACACTAGGGAGGCTACAACAGCAGGGGTGATAGAAAAACTTAAGGAAACAACTGAATTAAATTTTGCACGGGGACTCGGCAATGCCACCAATAGTCAAGCAAAATATCTCTCTCATTGGGAGGGACTGAAAATCAATGTCTCTAAGGGTATTAGAAGCGTGATAATTATTGGTGACTCTATGATGATAATCCAGAAATGCTTGAGTCTCATCAAGCATAAGAACCTGCTCGAAACATAAATTACCCCATTCATTATAAGGATATTTTATATTGAAAATTTTAAAATGTTATGCATTTTGTGTGCCAACAAGCAAGCAGCGGATGCATAAGCCAATGTCAGGGTAGTATTAGAGCAAGGCTCTTTATGTATTAAAAACACAGTTGAAATATTCCATATCCATTGATAAGGTATAAAAATATAAGACCAATGTGGTACAGCTGGAGTACGGGTCCGTAAAAGCTTAATCAAGTAGTTAGTGTGGACAACATTATGATGGCTTGCTGCAGTGCTTTGGGGGTAGAGGTGGCTAGTAGGAAGTTATTGAATAGGTGTGAGAGCAGGAGTTTGGAGGCCACAAACCATGAAATTTGACCTTTCTGTGCTTGGTTATTTTCCTGGATATTTATTACAGATCTATTCGTGGAATGAGCAGGTAGCATCACTATTCATTCTAGGCTGGTTTCAATGGTGGTGGAGTTGGATGGTAGTTGTTTTACCATGATGCATAATCGATTCTAATTTATGGAAGAAAATATGGGAATGAATGTGGGGATGAACTAGGCTATTATTTATAGTAGTTAGTTGTAGATGGTTAGCCATAGGATACTGTCAATACAAGGAAGAATTGCCAAGAAAATGGCCTCGACAAAAAATGGAAGTGGTCGCACGACAGGGTCTAGGCATAGTGGGAACTTAGAGGACATTGTTGATAGCTCCTATTGGTAAGTAATCAAGTAAATAGTGAAAGAAATGAATGAAAAAATGAAAGTTGTGTATGCCCAACTGCCGAGTCTTGGTAAGGACATGGAATTTCTTCAGAAAACCATGGAAAGTCTAACCACAGACGTTTTGACCCTAGGCCACAATGTGGAAAGCATTGAATTTAAAGTCAAGAAAACTAATGTGGATGTCTTCAACGAAGTCTTTGGATTCAAGGATGGTTACATTCCTCATGATGAAGGTGTTGCAGGCACTAAAATTCAAGACTTGGACCCTAGGGTTGGCGGCGTAGGAGAACTGGTCACAACTTCTGACGAGGCTTTGGGAGAAGTTGAGCCCAGTAGCAGTGGGTAGCAGTCCTTTTTTCTAGTTTACATATATTTTTTGTCAATCAATAGAGTATGGTGGAGTCTTTTGGAAGGTATATAGTATAAACTACATAAAAGGATTATATGTAAATAATACTAGTAGCAATAAGGTCCTTATTTTTAAATGTTGAACAATTCTAAGAGCTTTCTCTCCTTGAATTTATGGGACCTCGCTTGTTTCCAATTTTTCTAATGAAAAAGTCTACCCGTTTTATTTACCAAAAAAGGAGATCTAGATAACACGACTCTTTAATCTCTAGGTTTGCTCCGGTATGTCAAGGATATATATTCTTTTTCATTCAAGAGAATATAATGCTTTGATGGATTCAACTAAGAAGACATCCAAAGAATTTCATGAATACAAAACATTCATTTTTTCTTCCATCTCCTTCAACATAGCTCTAATGGGTTTATTAGCCACTTACATCTATTTTTTTAGAAAAAGAATACACACAAAATAGCATGGTGATTAGTGCTATATAGATTGGTATATATGCTAGAGTAGCCATATAAATTAAATGGATAGTAAATTCTTATAACCATCAATACATAATCAATATCAAAACACTTACTACATGATACATATCACATTGCTAAAATTTAGAAAATCACAAACACTAACTAAATTATAACTTTGTTTTAAGTTTTTTATTAATGATAAATAATAATAAAATTACTATTTAAGTTAAACATATATACATTTCAAAAACAAGGAAGAAGATTATTAACCATGGAAATTTCTCGCTTATTTACCATGAAGATTCTTCATATGTAAATAGATTCTTTTACAATGGCATGGGTGAATTGCATGGCTTATCAATACCACATACCCAAAAAACTCTTACACACTTCATATGGAACTTGTTCATAAGACATGTTTTTATAATTAATAAATTGAATTAAAATAAATTTCAATCTTTGAGTACTGTATATTACTATGGATATTCTAGAATATTCCATAGAGGTTAAATCTATACCATTGGCCTAATAGTTATTGATAATTAAATTAGAAATCTAAGCCCTATTCCAAAATAGACACACCTATCTGCATAATTATTTGATTTTAAGGTAGTTAGTTTAACTTTAATAAAATATATTCCAATATATAAATGCTACTTGCTATATTATAGGTGCATATTGATAGCCATAAATGTTGTAGAAAATAGAAAATTTAAAATAACTCTTAGTTATACCATTACGCATATAATATTAAATGTAGGCATTATGCCAACTTAGATCCATTTTAACTCCAGATTTGTTAAGTGTAGAGGGATCAAATCCATCAAGGTTCAAACATTTTTTTTAGTCAAAATCTTTAAGAAAGATTTGCATCTGGGATATTTGATGAGATATTTGATCTCTTTAGGCAATGACAGATTCAAAATTAGGATGGATCTAAGTTTGTTTAAGTATTAATAATTACTGATCATATATACATACATATATATATATATATATATATATATATATATAAGATGGATAAGTCCTCCACGTCATCATATATATGATATATATATCACTTACAAATGTAGTTTTACATTTTTACTTTAACTGATGTGAAATTTGATTATAAAGTTTGAGTCAAAGTTTTAATGTATTTTAAGAAAATTAAGATAAGTGAATTTAATAAAGAAAAGAAAAGTAAAGTAAATTAAATAAAAAGTTTATTAAAAACAAAAATAGCATGAAGGTTTACTTTATTTAAAAAAAAACTACAGAGTCTAATTAACAAACAAAAATGATTTTTTCCAAAATACAAGGATAAAATTTTGGGTGAAATTATTTTCCCGGATTATTCAAAATGTGTTTTTAAATTAAATTACTTAAACTTAAGATTTTTAAAAATATCTATGGAAAATATCTTTATAAAAGAGTCATTTTATTTATTAGTTAAATTAGCCTATATCCATCTTAATTTGGAAGTGCCAAAAGAGTTGGTAGATCCAAAGTTAAGATGGATCTAGGTTGGTTTAATTTTCCCCTCCAAATAAGTTATATTCCACATGAATACCATAGGTCAATACTATGGGTTCTCAAACACTATGTATAAATACCATGGGTCATTTTTATTTTTATTTTTATTTTAGTTTTTATGTAATTTGACTTAGTCAAAATGTTAAACATTATGTTACAAGATCTATATCATGCTGGAGAGCAAATCTCACTTAATTAACCTAAAAAAAATTCATTGAAAAGATTAAATTAATCCACTTATTAAATGAATTTATCTAAGAATTAAATTGATTCACTTATTAAATGACTTTATGTAAGTTTTAATTCCTTGGTGCACTTATTAATTTATTTCTCCACTTTTTAATTCGTTATAAAAACAAATAAGCTCAACCCGTTTTCATTAAAAATGCAATTCAATCTAATAATAATTTTAACAAATGTAATAAATTTTTAATAATTAAATAAAAAAATTAATTTAAACAACTAAAAAATACCTTAAAACTTCATATTAAACCAAAACTATTTATTAAAAAAAAATTGACCCCTCATTTTTAAATATCCACTTATTAACTTTATTCCACGTATTAATAGTTATAAATCTAAAATAATAAATAAATATATTCAATCTCTCCAGATTGCCTAAGTTATTTATATTGTATTGTCAAAATTTCAAGCATACAACATGCCTACGTTAAGCCTACCTTTTGGGTGGACACTTTAGCCATTATTAGAGACACTAATTTCATTAACTTTACTCCACTTAATAACCATTATAAATCTAAAATAATTTTAAATATACTCATTCTCTTTCAATATAATTATTTCTATAAGTGGAGATTTCAATAGTTATTTATATTATCAAAATTTTGAAGGAATAGTGTAGACCTTAATCCTGTCAGACTTTTGAGGCGAACACTTTACTCATTATTAGGGGCACAAATTTATGTGAGTAATAATGAGTAAAGTGTCCACCCAAAAATTTGAACAAGTTACTTTCAAAAATTTTGACAAAACCTTTTGAAATTTTAATAAAATATAAAAAATATAATTTTAATTTATTAATAAAAATTTAAACATTAAAAATATATTTTTGAAAAATTTCATACCTATTATAACCAAATAACCAATAAAGTGAGTTATTCTTGTCCACTTGAGAATAAAAAATTGCACTAGATTTGGTGGATTGTATCTGGTGCATTACCTGCTACGTAATAGGTACAACATCCAATATGTTTTGATTTTGAAGCAATCTTTATTTCTCTAGAGAGATGAAGAAACTCAATATTATCTTGATTCTTTTTAAAATAATTTTGAAGATAAGCTTATATATTACATTATAGTGGGTGATTGGATGGTTATTTGTAAAAGATCCACCTTCTTGTGTATTTGGGATTATACAAAGGAAAGTGACATTAAGAGAACCCAACACTTTCTTTTTTCTTGGGACCAGACCCTTATATATTTTCATGGCTCTCAAGGAAACCAAGATTTTTGAGTTTTATACTTCTTCATTCAAAAAAGAATTCATTTAATCATTGAGAATGATGGGAAAAAGAGAAGACATCCATAGTGCTTCTTATATTTGGAAACCCCATAGGTGGCTAAAAAAGAGAGTGAGAATAATGACCTCTCATCTTTCTCCTATAAGGACAAGAGAGAAGCCCCTTCATTAGTTTTGAATTCCCAAATGGTACTTTTATACTTCCTTTGATTGGAAAATTCATGAAAAAAATTGTATCATTTTCTTCTCACTTGAGATACATTGATAGTATTTTCATGTTCCACCTTTCTTCTTCCAACATGAGGAGAAAATTCCACCTTTATTGATGGATTTTAGTTCCCACAAGACATCTAATGTATGCCTAGAGTCTAGTATGTTGTGAATGTTGGATAGCTACTTTTCCACCTTATTGAACTCATTCAATTAAACATGATGATATTTTTCTCATATTTATGAGGCCTACCTGATAGCTTTAAGGTTTTCCACAAATTATGTCATATAAGAGGAATACTCCTAGGAGGAAAATTGGACCCAAGTTTATTGAATTAAGGATTTATAGTCCTGAAGGAACCAAGAGGAATTGAAATGGAAAGGGTAGAAATTTTAATTTCTCTTGGGGGATAGATGAATAATAATAGGCTTGTTATTTGAAAGTCTACCCAACTCAATTGAATATTTGATTTCAGATCCTAAATTCTATAAATCATCATAAATTAGAAATTGGTAAGCCTTTTTTCTACTTTGGTGCAATATGAGTGTTCATTTCTCCATGTTGGTGAAAGTATGACAAGCTCTATGTTGATTAACTCATGTTTTATTAAAAAATATTGAATCTAATCACTATATGGATTGAATTGCGTGTTTGGATCAAAGACTTTACGCAAGGAATTTGTTAAGTTCAAATTACGAGGTATGATATTGAAATTGTTAATATGAGAACTTGCTATGATCAATTCCTCCATAAACTGAGTACAATTATAATGGGGTCCATATATACTTAAAATAGAGATATCATAACCAAAATCCTTTAATTTCAATTTTAGAATGATAGAGGAAGGCAATGAGGAAGAGGAGATAATTGAGTACTTTAGACTTCATCTAGTGATTAAGCCTCTCTAGTGGCCATCCACATCTGTATTGATAGAATGGCCAATTCTTAATAATACCTTCTAAAGCCTTATTGGCTTTTTTCCTAGGACATATACCTTCCTAAATGATTATAAAGTATGGCTTTTAGCTAGCTACCATCCTTTTTAGGGATAAAATTTTAGAGCCCCCCATAATCCTATGGAATTAAAGGAAAGTATAATCATGGGGCCTTACTCGAGAGTGATTTACTTACTCTAAGGGCCTTGGAAATTGGAACTTGTTTCCCCTCTTTGATATAATTCAAAGCTCTTTCCTTTCCTTGGATTTGTATAAATTGGATTTATGGCCAACAAGATTGGGAGCAAGTTGGTTGAGTTCCAAACCCCCACTCAAGGGGATCAATTCCTTCATTTTTATGTGGGGATGAAGGTGTAGGTTTTAACCCCGTATAGAAATTACCTACATATGAATTCTAAATCGCAGAAAAATAAACAATGCGAGAGCATAACACATAAAAACACATATGCACAGAGATTTTCCCTTGGATCCCAAAACTGGGACTACCAGCTTGATTTTTCATTATGTTCCTTTCAATTTTACAATACATATTTATACATGC
>APFE031602123.1:0-12252 GCA_000404065.3 Pinus taeda | reverse complement strand
TCTGGGACCGTCCTCGTACAGACAAGGCATCACCATTCTGGTTGTCCATATTTTTCCGTCTCATCTCCTTCGTCAGCAAGGCTAAGACTATTTCATCAAACTGCAAAGCAGTTGCATTGCTACCTATTGAAATAACTAGACTATCCCACAAATTTGGTAGAGAACACAACAAACTGATGCACTTATCTTTATCTGAAATTTTAATATCAATAGATGATAACTGACTTACCACAGTATTAAATGCGTTTAGATGCTCTGTCACTGAGTCTCCATCTTTCATCCTCAGGTTATACAGCTTTTTCTGCAGGAACTGTTTATTCACCAGAGACTTAGATTTGTACAAAGTCCCTAACTTGTCCCACAAAGCCTTCGCCGTAGCTTCCCCTGATACATTCAACAATACTGAATTTGAGACACACAATCGTATTGTGCTCTTTGCCTTCCGATCCATCTTCTTCCATTCTTCATCGGCCACTCTCGTTGGTTTAGTACCCGGATCTACCACGATCCACTGATCTTTATCCACCAACAGATCCTCCATCTTGAGTTTCCACAACTCAAAACTCTGACCATTTAACTTCTCAATCTCTATATTTCCGCTGCTCATCATCTTCTTTCACCACCAGAATCGATCTCGTAGATCTCCCACTGAAGAAGGTCTACCACAGGCCCGAGCGAAACCCCTCAGCAACAAAGGCGTCCCCTTGAAGCCAAAACAACTCTGATACCAAATGTAGGTTTTAATCCCGTACAGAAATTACCTGCATACAAATTCTAAATCACAGAAAAATAAACAATGCGAGAGAATAACACATAATAACACATATGCACAGAGATTTCCAGTGGATCCCAAAACCGAGACTACCAGCTTGATTTTTCATTATTTATACATGCCGAAGCATCCAATACCATGGACCGAAAATCATCGCGTCCAAAACCATGGACCGAAAACCATCACATCCAAAATCATGTGTGAAAATCATGCACAAAACCATAGGTGGGTCTGCCCAACCTAACATCGGGTCCAAAACCCCGGACCCCAAAAAATGGGGTTAGGGGTACCCCTCAAACCCCCTGTTAACTATGTGGAAAGAATATAACACAACCCAATAGAAGGGCATACTATTTTTTCCTCCATTGTAGGCACATTGGGGTAAGGGACATGGGGAAAGGAAAAAATTAAAGATAAGGAACATGAGTATAATGGATTGAGGGAGGAGGGGCGAGGAAGGGTGATGATATAATGAAGTTTAAATCACCACTTATGATAGTGAAAGAGTTGTTAAGATCACTTACTGTGATCAATTCCTCCCAAACATAAGTACAATTATAATAGGGTCCATATATATTTAAACTAGATATATCATAATCAAATTCCTTTAATTTAAATTTTAAAAGGATAGAGGAAGGCATGAAAGAAGAAAGGATTCTTGAGTACTTGGGACTCTATCTATTGATTAAGCCTCCTGAGTGCCCATCCACATCCATATGACAAAATTACTAATACCTTCTAAAGCTTTCTAGGAATTTTCTCTTGGGCATATAGTTTCTTGAATGAGTATAATATATGGCTTGTAGCTTACTAACATCCTTTTGAGGGATAAAATGTTGGGGGATCCCCCAACCCTTTGGAATTAAAGGAAAGTATAATCATGGGGCCTAACTAGAGAGGGATTTACTTGGTCTAAGGGCCTTGGAAATTGGAAATTTCCACCCCTTTTTCATATCTATCAAATCCCTTTCCCTTGTTTTTTATAAAATATATTCATCGCCAATGAGATTGGGAGTAGGCTAGTTGATGTGTTTCCTCCATTGTAGGAACAAGGATGGGAGGGACATGAGTAATGGGAAAATTCAGAGAGAGGGAAAAAAAATACCAGGAATAGAGGGAAGAGGGGGAAAGAAGAGGCAGAGAGATAAGGAAGTTTAAATAACCACCTATGATAGTGAAAGGGTCAATAAGATCATCTATTGTGATCAATTCATCTAAGAAATAAGTATGATTAGAATAGGGTCAATATATATTTAAAAAACAGAAATCATAATTAAAATATTTTAATTTTTAATCTTGAAATGATAGAGGAAGGTAGTAAGGAGAAGGAGACTACTAAGTAGTTGGGACACAATCCAATGATTAAGCCTTTGCAGTGGCCATCCACATCCATATTGACAGAATAACCAATTCTTCATATTACCTTCTAAAACCTTCTTGGGTTGTTTCCTACCACACATAATTTCCTGAATGAGTGTAGTGTATGGCTTGTAGCTAGCTACCATCGTTTTGAGGGATGAAATTTTGGGAATCCCCCTAACCCTCTAGTAGTAAAGGAAAGTATAATCATGGTGCCTAACTAGAGAGTGCTTTACTTGCTCTAATGACCCTAGAAATTAGAACTTGTTTTGCCTTTTTTGTATTAATCAAATCCCTTTCGTAGGCTTTATATAAATTATATTCATGACCAATAAGATTGGGAGGAGGCTCATTGAGTACCAAACCACCACATAATATGGGAAACTCTATTATTTATACACAAGGATGAAGTGCATAAATTTTTTTCCTCCATTGTAAGAACAGGGGGTGAGGGACATGGGGAGGGGGTGAGGAGGGGTGGGGAGAGTAAAGAGGGAGGGTAGACCCCAATGAAGAGGAGTGAGCTAATGGAAGATAAAAATGAAAATAGGGGAGGGAAAAAAGAGAATGTGAAACTGAAAAGGGGAAGAGAACACAAAATTCATACCCGGGGAGATAGAAAAACATCTGGGGCTTTCGATAAGAATAGAATCCTATGTTACTTCTCAATTTTGTGTCATGGGATGAGAAGCTAGAGGTGTCAGGTATACTTTCTTTGTAGCTTGATATTTCTAGCTCATGGAAATAAATAATGGTCCCATTTTCATGCACTCATCTTGAAGATGATTCACCTCATGGAAGAGGAAGCTTCTAGTAGTCAATTATATGTTTCCAAAAATGGCCATTAATAAAGAACTCAATATACACAATAAGGCCCTATTTTATGTTTACTTCAACCTATATGTAAGACCATGTTTAGTCTGTCTTGGAGTCCTAACTAGGTTCTAGACCAACAGAGGTGGTGAGCTTGTTCCCTATGACATTGAGTATTTTAGCATTCAAAAGAGACAAGGTTAGTCCTAGTAGAAATGCCTAACTTTTGTTGAATCAATAGTTTCTCTTGTGGGATACAAATTGATTGTCTAGTGTTGAAGGGAAAGACTACATTTTCCCTAAAATCTTAGTGTAGTCTTCCTCAGAGTGAAGAATGAAAGCAAACCACCCATGAGGAAGCAGATGAAATGTCGGAGAATACTCAATTATAAGCCACCAAAGCTTAGCAAGCTAACACCCCACTCCCAAAAAAATTACAAGACAACCATTGAAATTACGAAAAAGGGTTTTACCATAAAAATCCATAACTTGTGAAAGATTGATGTCCTTAATAATTGATCCAAGAGGATCTTATCTCAGTCTACTTTGTCCAGTAAGTCTAGTTCATCTTCAGCTCTTCCAGCTTTACCAGTTTGTCATCAATTCTTCATGGTGGAAATGTGGTCCAAATTTCATGTCATGGTGTTACAAAACTTTATGGTTTTTAAAGCTAAGAAGGGAAGGTGAAACTATATAAAGGTTAAGTCCTAAGCCTATGTAATAAACCTAATGCGTAAACCATATATAAAACCCACTTTCAAACTTAGAACTAAAAAAAATGCAAATGCATAACCACAGTCCCTAACTACCACCGCAGTGGGACTGCATCGAAGGGTTGGGCATGTGAGTAGGCAGATAAATAGTCCATAACCCTATAGTTTGGAGTCACCACAGTCAGGGTAATCGTAATCGTTGGAGCTGTGAACATGTAAACATAGGTTATGTCACCGCCAAGTGGATTGCGTTAGAAACCACAGTGGAACCATTAAGGTTTGCATGTACATGTGAACAAAGGTGATGTGACCACGTGGTTGGTAGTTGACGAAACTCCAGGGGTAAGCCATGAGGTGGAGCCACAACCATTGGAAGTCATGCACTGTCATGAAACAACAAACTGGAACTGCCGAAGTTGATTAAGAATGTGGTAATCATCTAGTCCACCGTCGGGGAGTCCACCAGTCAAATGCTGGAAGTTCAGGGTCTTTGCATCATTAGCTAACCACAACGGTTTGATTATATCCAAAGTTTATTTTTGGTTTTTTGATGGGTTTTTTCTCTATTTTAATTGATGACCATGTAACTAAACCCCTAAGTATAACAATGTGACAAGACCAAGACATCCTACACTTAAATACAACACATTCATGCGTAGTTTAGCATTAGGGAGCTTGAGTGAACCTACGAGCCTATAAATTCATCTTCTTGATCATGGAGAAGAAATTAGAGTGATTTTGAGACCTGTATTTGTATGCTGAGCTAGAAAGGAAGTTCTTATTTTCAGTGTATCTTGGTCGCCTGGAGGAAGAATTGGGAATCGAGAGTCGTTGGAAAGCTAGGAGAGAGAGCTTTCTATTGACAGAGAACATAAGTGCCTATGAGAACATTTAGTCTCATTTTTTTCTATGTAAAGACTTCCTTGGATCAATCCTTTATAAAATAGAAATCCATCTTGAAAGTAGACATAGAGATGCATTCCATCAAGGACGAACTCTAAAATCAATGTTTTCTATCTTCTATGTCAGTTCTTTGCTGCAAATTCATGTTTAAATATGTTGCTTATGTTATGGATTAAGTCATTAAATGAATTATTTTCCTTCAGTCTTGCACATTAAGCGCTCAATTCTACTTCAGTTTTGTTTATGATCAATATCAATCATATAATTTGGTATCAGAGTAGGCTACATTTTGTAGAATATTTTCCAGTGAATGTTAACCATGTCAAGGTCGTGATGTGGAGAAGGAACACTTGAGGCATTCGGTCCAGAAATTGGAAAGCAAAAAGTCGCTCATTGATCGACAATGATAGGATCCGATGTAGGTGAAACTCCTAAAGGTAAGCTCATGGATGAAGACCAGTTCCAAAAAATGTATTTTAGAATGCATTAGATGTTGGGAGAACTCTAAGAAGATAAGAAGGCAAGAGATGCAACTTCTTCTTCAAAGACATCAAAGAAGGATAACGGAAAAGGAAAGGCTGATAAACCACCTTCTCCTCCATCATCTCCATTGTCATCGTCATCTTCGTCTTCTTCTAATTCAGATTTTGAAACTGAAAAGAAACCTAAGAAATCATCTGTTTTGAAACTTGATGTTAAATTTGAACTATCTATCTATGATGGCAAAATGAATCATGGAAAGCTAGATAACTGGATTAAGAAATTATAAGTTTATTGTAGAATTTAGAACATTTACGATGAAAAAAAAAATTCACTTAGCTACACTTAGAATGGGGGGAACAACTATAATGTGGTGGGAATGTAAAACCCAAATATATGCAAAGAGGAAAGGTAAAGTCATCTCTTCAGGGCCTAAGTTTTTAAAATCTCTCAAAAAGAAATTCTATCCTTTGGGACACATGCAACAAGTTGTTATTGATTGGAATCATTTGAGGAAAGGTAAAGGGAAAATTTTTTAGTAGTTTACTTAGGAGTTCAGGAAGCAAGCTTTGGTGCTTGGTATTCCATTGGATACATGTGAAACTTTATTAAAGTACATTGGTAGTTTATATTCATATTTACAGCATACATTATTGATGTTTAATCATGATGAATTTGATGAAGTGTCTGTTCAACCCATACATATTTAATCGAGTGGAAGACCATTCAAGTTTTCACCAAAAGCATATAGATAGTTGGAAATCAAGGATTCTAAAGATAGTAAGAGGAGGAGAAATTCGAAGGGAAAGAGATCAGCGACAACTCATAAGGAAAATGAAAGACCTAATTAAACTCATTGCCATAGAATTAGACATGATGAAGCCAAATGTTGGAAAATTCACCCAGAACTCAGACCAAAGAAGTTCTAGAAGAAGAAAGGTGAAAATAAGGCTACTAGAGCAATACCCATTAGGTTGGCTAAATAAAGAAACTCATATTAATGTCACAAACCAATGTCATTTAAAATTTTCCATAATGACTAATTACATTTATGAAATGGATTTAGATGTGATTACAACAGATATATGTGGAGTAGTGCTAGGGAGTCCTTATCTCTATGATCATGATCTAGTGATTCATAGGAAAGAACATAAATATTACCTTAAGAAAGATGTGATTGAATACATTGTTAGCACACATAAACTCAAAAAACACTTGGATTTAGTTACTGTTAATTAGATGAAGCTATTAATAAGTTCAAGTAAGAGATATGTACTCATGGTTGTAAAAGAACAACACAAGGATCAACATGATGTTTTTTCAAGTTGTGAATCTCATTTTAAAGATATATTGGTTAAAGTGGTATATTATTTTCAAAGTCTATTTAAAGAACCAAAACATCTTCCTCCTAAATGAGAAATAAAACATTAGATACAATTGATGTCCAATGCTCCTCTTCCTAATGTTGAAATTTATCGCATGTCAGTTATAGAGAACAAATAAATAAAGAAACAAATCCAAGAGTTGGTTGAAAAAGGTTTCATCCGACCCATTTCATCTCCATGTGGCTCACCCATAGTTTTCGTTCCTAAGAAAGACAGGACATGGAGAATGTGTGTCGACTTTAGGGCCTAAAACAAAATCACCATAAAAAATAGGTATCCTCTTCCTAGGATAGATGATTTACTTGATCAACTGAAAATTTTTGTTTATTTCACTAAGTTGGATTTTCGTAGTGGGTATCATCAAATTCACATTGGAGAAAATGACATCTGGAAAATTTCATCCAAAACTAGGCATGGACTATTTGAATGGTTAGTAATGCCTTTTGGTTTGTGTAATGCTCCAGAAACATTCATTCAGGTTATGAATGATGCATTTCACCCATACATTGATAAATTTATCATAATCTAATTAGATGATATCCTGATTTTTAGTTCCAATATGGAAGAGCATGCTAGGCATGTTAAGTAGGTTTTCGAAGTGTTGCATAGGGAGAAATTGTACCTTAAAATTTCCAAATGTGAGTTTGGGAAAACTTCATTGAATTATCTTGGTTACATAGTTGTAGGTGGTAATTTGAGAATAGATCCAGCTAAAATCAATGTGATTTTTAAATGGCCAAGACCACAGAATATGACTGAAGTTAGGAGTTTTATAGGTGGAGTTCAATATTGGAGAAAATTTATTGCTCAGTTTTCTTTGATTGCATCATTGTTACATGATTTCACAAGGTCTAAAGTTTCCTTTCAGTGGGGAGTAAAACAACAAAAATATTTTGATACAATTAAGAAGAAATTTGTCACAATACCAATCTTAGCTTTACCATATCTTGAACATCCATTCGAAATTGAAAGAAATGTTAGTGGTTATGCAATGGGTGCAGTTTTACTTAAAAAATGGAAACCAATTTGTTTTCATTCTGAAACTTTTTCTAAGGAAGTTATAAATTATCCGACATATGATAAAGAACTATTTTAATTTGTTTAAAGTGTAAAGAAATGGAAACAATATTTAATGGGTAAGGAATCAGTGACTCACACAAATGATCAAGTACTTAAGTACCTTCAGTCTTAGACTAAGTTTCAACAATCATGCCATTACAGGTGGATGCAATTTCTTCAGCAGTTTCACTTAGTAATTAAGTACAATAAAGGAGTAAAAGACAAAGTAGCTTATATTTTGCCTAGAACTTCTTTGAATGCTTCAATAGTGCTCTAGAATACTTCTTTAAAACATGAAAGATATATAGAACAATATAACACCGATGTTGATTTCAAAGATATTTTTGAATCAATAACTTATGGTACTTAGGTGGAAGAAGTCAATTATCATATTCACGACATGTTGTTATATCACCCAAGTAAGTTGTGCATACCATAGACAGAAAGGGCGCATGTTATTCGACAAGTACATTCTTCTCACATTTCAGGATGTTTTTGTGTAATCAAGGCAATGGTACAAATTCAAAGGTATTGCTACTGGCCTCATATGTATGAAACAATTGTTAAGTACATTAAAGGATGTGTGATGTGTTCGACCAACAAGCCAAGTAATTGAAAGATTTTTTTGTACATGCCACTTCCAGTTCCTTCGTGACTGTGGGACAACATTTCCATGGACTTTGTAGGAGGACATCCGATGTCTAGGAGTCAAAGGACATGATTACATGTATGTTGTGGTTGATAGATTCAACAAGATGTGAATTCTTGTTCCATGAAAAAATCAAGTGACAACAAAATATACTACAAATATTTTCTTTGAACATGTATGGGTTCATTTTGGGTTACCCACTTCCATTATTTCTGATCGAGACACTCGTTTTGTAGGAGAATTTTGGTCCACTTTGTGGGGACTGATGGACATAAAGCTACAAAAGAGCACAAATTTTCATCCACATACTGACAGACAGATAGAAGTGGTGAACATAATTTTCATACGTATTCTCCAAGGTTACTGCAGTAAAACATCCTATGTTGTGGGACAATTCTTTACCTTATGTGAAGCATGTGTACAATCGAGCCTTACATTCTTGAATTAATCTATTTCCATTTGAAACATGTTTTGGGTATCTACCAAAGTCACCGATGGATTTCATGTTCAGTGAAGAGGTTAAAGTGGGTGAACATGATAATGCAAACAAAGAAGTTAAGTTCATTCAACATATACATCAGATACATGAAGTAGTGTAGGATCACTTAGAGAAGAGTGAGGCCAAGTACAAAATGTGCCATGACAAGCATCGAGTCAATCATCAATTTTAGGTCAGTGATCAGGTATGGTTATATATTAGTAAAGACAGGTTTGAAAGGTGAAGGTAAAAAAATGAAACCTATCAGGTATGGTCCTTTCAAGATTGTGGAAAACATTGGAAATAATTCATTCTAGTTATATTTACCTCCTTACATGCATACTTATTCAGTTGTAAAAGTGGAAAATATGAACTTGTAAGAACCTTTGATGATTATGGATCTCAGGGAAGATACAGAGATTCCTACTATTGATGAGTTGGCACTTGAATAAATGAATGTGCTACAGGAAGATACCATCTTGGACAAGAAGGTTCAATCTTCAAGGCATGGAGATGTTGAATATCTTTGAGTGGGACTCAAGGGCATGAATAAGAGCAAGGCAAGGTGGATGGAGATTTGAAGAATGAGGGAGTTAGTGTCCCTAGAGATGTTTATAGGTGTCGTTTTTTAAATCACCGACATGTTACCTTCGGCACGAACGTGTGCTGGAGCCAAAGGGTTTAACACCATACAAATATCACTAGAACTGTGCTCGGAGAATCTAGACTCGACCTCTTACAATGGAGGAAGAAAGTATGAATGATGGTGTAAATATTCCCAAGGTCGATCTATACCCATCATTACTTCAAGAATTGCTTCTTCCGATGGTAAGACTGAATCCAAGCAGTCCAAAGTAGAGGTGGAGTCAAGGCTCCAAGCGGGGGCCACATCGCCATCTAACTCCTCTTCGGAAAAGTGAGTAGAATGGTCTTCTGCAGAGTTCACGATAGATCGATATCTAAGCTCAGCTGCAGATATAGGGAATGCCATTCCATTCTCTTGTCCTTCAACTAATGTGGTCGTAGGTGAAGGCAAAGTCCAGGGGTCTGAAAAATAATGAGTTCGAAAGAACCCACCTCGAGAAAACTCCCTAGATGATGAAATAGCATTGATTTTTGCTATAGGAGAGGGAAACTCAAAGGTACCCATCAACGAGGAATACATCCCTACTCCTAGATTCTCAATAGGCGGGCAAGGGTTATCCACTAAATGAATAGTGGAGTCAGAAGTTGCTTGAGGATCAACTGGAGAATAGTCTAATTGATCTACCTTTATGATTTTCCCCTCATGAGGAAAGCAAATGACACAAAATAGAGTCAAAACAACGGCGTCCATTTTGTACACCCAATTCCTTCCTAGGAGGAGATTATAATCTAGGTTAGCATCAACGACTTCCACTTTAATATTAACGACCTTCCCCCCAACACATATAGGAAAGGCCGGGATAATGCCATGCGGCTTGTGAGAATGGCCATCGAATGCAGTCAAGACGGTAGATGAAGGAACGGTTGAAGGCGTTCCGATAGCCTTCCAACATGACATCGACATAACGCACGTGGAAGCCCCCTCATCAATAACGGTTCGAAAAATGTTGATTTTCCGGTATGTAGACTTTACTTGAAAAGCCATGTGACGAGGGAGTCTCTTTTTTACATTTAACATGTCAAAAGTGAGCACTAAAGAATTAGCCAAATCTATTGCCCCTATGGCGGAAACTAAAGCACTTCTATGAGCCGAACATGACTGGAGAACCTATAAAGCGGACATAGCGCACAGACTCTGGGCCAGATCCTCCACAATGGAGTAATTCTGGGTAGCCCTAGCATTAGGATTAATCATCGCACATGTAGTGGAACCTTTCGGCATCCGTGGTATAGTCTCAACAGTGGGTCGCTCGATATAAAGCTGAGTACCCCCAGGAACAGCCTTATCCTTCGAAGTTTCAGCTTCACCGTAATCACGTGACCGAGTAACCACATTGACGTTAGGACCCATCATGAAAACATTCGAAGATTTTTCCCCTTCCTGGTTGCCCCCTGCGGAGGTTCCATAGTTTGAACTCGTGCCAGCAAGAAGTTGCTGCCCTTGGGGAAAAGGGTTAGTTAACACAGCTTGGGAACTGGAAGTCCCTTGCTGCCCTAACAAGCACTGAGCGTCTTCAATCTTAGGGCAAAGATGAGTTAAATGGTCTCCACCGCATAACTTGCATGGAAACTTAACTTTCTTTTTCAACTCATTCCTACCCCCACCAGCATTATTGCCGGATTTGTTTGCATCAGGCTTCCCATCCTGGTTCTTTTTCTTACCTCGTCCTTTCTTTTTCCCATTGGAATTTTGACTTCCTTTTGGATTATCTGATTGGACGACATTAATTGAAGAAGTTTGGGAAGTGGAAGGATTAGACGATGTAACTTGGTTGTTAGGAGGAGTTTGTAAAGACAACTGCTGCAATTGACTCAACAAGTTCACCATATTTGTGTCTACTGACCCAACAATGCCATCTGCGTGGGGACCTGGCTTCGGCTTAGCTACATCGACCTTAGATCCAGGAGCATTTGGCAAGTACTTTGATAGGATCCCAGACTGAGAGTAGATCAGTTCTAATTGCTGGGCCCTAAAAATGGCTTGCTCCTTGGAATAAACCCCTTACATGGAGACATTCCTGGAGATCTCAGGTACCAAAGACTTCAAGAACCACTCGAGACGGTACTCCAGAGGGATTTCAGCTTTAATAAGCCTCTTTCTCCGTCTCCATTCCTGGATATGATCAGAAATGTGAGTTGCCCTATCCTGACGAAAAGTAGCCAACAATTCAGTTCCGGCATCATACCGGACGGGCAACTGAAAATGGTTCAAGAAAATGTTGGCAAAGTCAGCGAATGATGAGAAGCTACCCCCAGGCAACCCTATATACCACTTAGCCGCGTTACCAGTTAAGATACGTTGGAATAATCTCAACCTAACCGAATCATTGATCAGGGAGTTCGATGAGCACCATAAGTGGAACGTGGTTATGTGGTCGCCCGGATCCTCACCACTTTTCCCTTCGAATTTTGGAATATCTGAGGGGAGTTTAGTGGGGACCGGAGGCCACGCCAGATTATAGTTGATTGGGTCATTAGTTAACTTAGTGAGGTCTGGCAAGTTTAACGTTTCTAGAAACGGAAGTCTAGGTGGGGCTGGGGGATTCCACCCTGACTAGGTGGCAGTCCCGAAGCTCTGAAAAGATTGGCCTAGATTTTGGGAGGCACTAGGCTACCCGAAGTATCCTGTAGAACCCGTTGAGAAAAAAGGGAGACCTTGTGGCCCAGCAAATCTCGGAGTTTGACCAACTCCGGTCGTATATCCACTATACCCTACAAAGTTTCCTCCAAAAGGATTGTAAGGAGTTGACAACCCTTGATATGGATTCCAAGCAGAAGCTAGGGGAGGAATGCTTTAGAATGAACTAACCGTGGTATACAACCTGTTCCCATATTGGCCGTGAAATGGATTCCCAGTTCTGGCACTACTAAGCCCAGGGTTATTCCAACCTTGGAAAGGATTGCTGCTTTGTCCTACTGAAGAAAAAGGCATAGATCCTACTGTAGGGTTGGAATGTGGTATATGACCACTTCCAAATGGAAAACCTTGGAACGAA
>APFE031602115.1:0-15841 GCA_000404065.3 Pinus taeda | reverse complement strand
TTAAATCTAAATATAAATTAAGCACTTGATAAACAAAATCCATTTTTTTTTTGCTAGCTTATGTGAGTCCTAAGGTGACTGACATGCCTAACCTATGGCCTGAGTAGCCATGACCTAGGGGCCTCTAGGTCGTAAAAAAAAAATACCAAAATAAATATTAATAACATCCATATTGTAAAATAAAAAATATACTTATCATAAAATCTTAAAATGAAAAAATTGCAATACAAATATAATGCACTATCTTATAATAAAAAAATATGAATGCTTAGTGAAAACGTATTCTTACGTGTCTCTCCATATTTCAATTTATTATAAGAAAGGGATATGTTAGTTTACTCTTTCTCAATCTTCTATTATATTTATGTGTATGTGTGTGTTGTGGGGGGGGGTAGTTGTAGGGCAAGAGCGTTGTTTTTGTTTTATGTAAAAGAATATGCAATTCTATTTATGAGTATAAAAAAAATTATTACAACACATGTTTATCAACTTTCCAATGGTTTATAGCTTGTATAGTAAGAGCCTCATTGAAAAAGAAAACTCATTGAAAAAGAAAAACAAAGAGTCTTTTTTTCATGCCTCCAACTTTTCCTTCTTAATACATATAATAAAATATATGTTATTCAACAGTTCATCTATAATTGCAACCAACAATTCCATCTAAGAAGTTACCTCTAATGTTTTGTAGCTTTCCTCAATGAGAAGTACTCTTTAACCATCATTAAAATATATCCAAATTGTTTGTATTTTTAGATGTAGCATTTATGCTTGAGGGTTGTATTGATGGCCAAAACTGACTTCATCAACATTTGGGAAGGCCATCTGATCAGAGTCCCAAATCAAAGCCTTATCCATTTAAATGGTGGTTTTGACTGGTTCTATTGGGTCCAGTTACCCCTTCACTCTCCTTGCTAACTTGTGATGTCTCTAATTAATTATCAACAAGAAGAGGAAATTGAACCTACCCTCTTGTGGCATGCGTGCAAGAAAACAATTCTTAAGATGAATTGAGGGCTCATCTAAGCCACACCTAAGGTTTTCCCCCGTGTAAGAGGACTTCTACAATGCAAATGATAAGATCTAAATGCAAATCTACTCTAACATGCAAGTGACAAAAAATAAATCTATCTCGATTAGGAAGATGTAGATCTAGTCCCAACTGAGAGCAAGGTAATTAAATGAATGAGAATTTAACATGTCTTAGACTCTATGATGAATATCAAACTGCAAAAGCAGTTCAAACAACTGACATTATTGTTACAAAACATATTTTGTCGGGGACTTAAAATAATGAATAATTAGCCATCAAAATGCATAAATAGTTCACACAATCTAATGATAGTTAAATCAATTTTCGATAGCAAATTTCTCAGTAAATAGTTATTAGTAAATTCGCTTCAAGTAGGTGAGAAAAGAAAATATCAAGAACAAATCCATTAGACTAATAGATGAGATAGTTTATCTATAAGACAACCATACTTATATTTAACAAAAGTGCATAATATTAAATAATTTGCACAGATATGCCATCAAAAAGATGAAATTTGCATTACAAATAAAGTATTTAAACACAAATTGATAAACCTAGTCCCTTTTCTTTGTCTCTTGATGAATCTTTAACAATATCCTCAAAATGATTAACTCTTCTCGTAGAAGAAAAAAATACAAAAGTGCAAGTTCTGCCCCATTAACAAAGATTGAATTTAGAAAAGAAAACCCCCAAAATCCCTATGATCTAAGTTTTCCTCCCTATCTATAGCGCAAATTCCCTTTACAAAAGTGCTTAGAGTCTCTATGTTGTAGCCACGGGGAACACTTTCCTCATTATTAAAACTTATATTTATAATTTTATAAAAGAATCCAAAATGGAGAGTTGTTGGAAGAGGCTTAGATCCATCAATTTTAGAGTCGTGATTCCTTTCTCTTTCTTTTGCTGGTGCAATCTCATTGCTCTAAAATATCTTAGCTTCATCCTTTCCAACATATCTCTTGCAAAAACCAATCAAAATTGAAATAAAATGAATTAATTTTGCACATAAAAATCAAACTGCTAAAATTGGAAAAAACAAACTCTGAAATTGAATTCTAATTGAATGAATAAAATAAATAAAAAATGTGCCTCCCAATAATCCCTATAATAATGTTTTTGGATAAAGAGGAAAGAATCGAATGAATTTGCAACAACAAAAGTTTTAGCCAACCAAATTTTCCAAAAGAAATTTAGAAATTCGTTTTTTTGTACAAATTCAGGGCTCCATTTTCTACTAAGTTTTAGGCACAGTTAATGACCAAATATGGTCATGCAACCACTCTAAAAAATATCTCCATAGTTCTAGATTTCCAAGGAGCCATCCAAGGTCTCATTTGGCTAAGTATAACTCCAAATAATAGCTTCCAAAAATGGGATATCAAAACTAGCAATGTGTTGAAAAATACCTATTTGGGCAAAATTGCATTTTATTAAAATTCTAATTTTACAACTATATTCTTATATTAATCTATTTTTTACATATCATTTAATATTTTATTATTTTTGAATAAAATTATAATTTGAATAACTTAAATAACAAAATGATTTAAATTAATTTTATTGAAAAAATATTAATTGTTACAACTTAAAATAAACATTAATTATAATTAATTAAATTAAAAATATAAATTAATTAAATAACTAAAAAAATGTAGTAAATTTTATAATTAAATAAATATATATATATATATATAAGCTTTAGGTTTCATAAATAATGGAAAGGGAAGGGAGTTATAAGGGAAGAGATGAAGTAATGGAGGAGGTGAAGGTTACATAAATGGAGGAAGGGAGTGATAAGGAGTATGAGGAGAGGGAGTAGCCCGGAGGCTCAAAAGGGAGGTGAGCCCATAAGGAATTAGAAAAAGTTTTCGAGCATGGTGAGTAGAGGGGAGGGAGGAGTTGAGCTCCATGTGGTGTGTTTTTCCCTCCATACCATATACAAGAACTGATAACCATGTCATTTGAGAAGCTTGGGAGTTGAGTTAAGGGGAATGACCAAAGGCCTTGTAGAGTTTTTGAAATGAATCTAAATGAGGGTCTAGGCTTCAGGCAAATCGAATTTTATTACTATAAAATAAAAACAAAAATTATGATATAATTTATATATATATACATATGTTCTTGCACTTGATGGTTTTGTAGAGTAGGTAAGTTTAATAATTAATTATTAAATTAAAAATTTAAATTTAAGAAAAAAAAAAATAATTTACAATTAATTTAATTAATCAAGATTAATTAAAGAAGTGCACGGGGGTCTTGGATATACGGTGATTTGGGTGCTTTTTTAAGGTACTCCTTGATGTGAAGTCACGCGTTCAATTCCTGCCCCGATCATGGTGATATATTGGACATAATGAAGGATGTAGTCCTCCCAAGCTTACAAAAGAAAAAGATAATTAAATAAATAATTAAAAATTAATATTTACAAATTAATTAACTTAAATTACAACTAACTAAATTAATCTAGGTTGGTAAAATTAATTAAATAATATTATTTACAAATTGTAGAATTAATTAAATATACAAAAATTAAATACATAAAACACAATTTGTACATTTTTTAGCCCATGTAGTAAAAATTAATCGAAACTTTGAATCAACTTCATTTGCAAACTGTAAGTCCAAAGTCAGCAAAATTAGAGTCGTGAGGACGCTGGCAAAATACCGCACTCATGAAGCAATCAAAGGGAAAAATCGAGAAAAAAATGAAAATTTCGCAAAAATAACCAAATGAAATCATTTAAGAGGCGATATGACCAAAAAATTATGTGTAGGGTCGCTAAAAATGGGGGGTTGTTGTTTTAACACAAAAATTAGCAACACACTGGGCGAAATAGTTATTTTTGGTTAAAAAGATAATGAGCTCGAATTTACCAAATGGTAGAAATTATGAATCCTATCACACCTTCAAAAATTAAAATATTTCCCATGGGTTCCACATTAATTGATCAAGCAATATGAGTTCTAAAAAGATAAGTACTTGAAACAAAGAGTCTAAAATCATGAATTCATTGTTTTAGGAAAACATATAATTTTAAATTTACCTTTGATGAGTGAGAATAGGGGTACAAATATGAAGTTTCAAAGAAAGTATATATCCATCCATATAAATATTCTCCTTTACTCGACATCGCTTCGCTGCTAGCAAGTCTCCATAGCCCCAACGAAGTTGTGTTAGTACCACACGAGTATATTGATGCAAGCCTAGCCTGCAAACCCAAAATCTTTAATCTCTGTGCATATCATCGTGCATCTTAGTTTTTTTTCCAAACTAAAACTTCAGTAGTTGGCAATTTCACACAATACCATGTGCATGCGGAAGTTTATCTTTCATGAATTGAAACTTATCAAAATATTAGACTCAAACACCATTCAATCAAAGCTTGATTTTTTTTTTTTATGCACTTTTTCACCAGTTAACATTCAACGGTTCAATGCATTAGAGGCCTTTATAAAAGCTCCATAAAGGATTTTAACCAATCACTAGTTTTAACACTTCGGCTACTGTGCATGGGTTCGGCTCACAATGCAACTGGCTCACACATTAATCTTACCTGCTTGACACATTCAAATCTGCGTTCCTTACACATTTACCTTTTCCCAATTCAGTTCATAACGCATTCAGTTCTTGTTTAGAACTCTGCGTTATTTCTGCATTACGTTTCAACATCTCCACGATATCAATTCCACCTTTCTTAATTTCAATACCTTTCTGTAAATCGACTTCCAAAAGTCAATACCAATTTGGATTGAATCTTATTTGATCTACTTCCAGGTTGATCGATCTAGTTTATAATATGGGTTTCAATCTTGAAGACTGTCTCATTGAACGCTCCTTTATGTTCTATTCTCAATATTCATTCAGGACTCGACCATTTTAATGGAATTGCATTCCAGTTCCACGCTTTGCTATATTCCCTGCAACTTCTTTAGTCCATGATTATCAACCTTCCATATCATATCCTATCACATCGAATTCTATTAAATAGCAGTTTAATCAATGGATTTCACACACAAAATTCGATTCCAATTTAATCCATACTGAACTGTGGATTAATTCAAATTAGGAACAACTAATCCAGCACCTATTACACGCATTCCGCATTTAATAGTTTTACAATTTGGGTTTTAATAATATCCATACCAAGTATTTAAGCCGAATTGACAATCCCTTGCAAGGTTGATTCATTCAATTGTTCTTAAACTCATAAACAATGATTTCACAAACAAATTATACAAAGCGTGCACTCTCTGTTTTAAACCCAGTTATAGAAAAATATACACCACTCCATAAATCGAACTATATAATTTCTGAAATCACTTTTCACCTTAACATTAAAAATACTTACAAATTTTCTTTGTGGCCAGATATTCAACAGTTGTGGCCCTTACAATTTGCTGAAGGCTTACAACCCTACTATTCAAGCCTACTCTCAATCCCACACTTTCTCTCTCTCTCCACTTCTGATCTTCAATGCCTTTGAGGCTTGATAATTTATAATAATTTAGAATGATCTATTCTAAGTTCAATCCCTTCAACTTCTCAACAAAAATCCTAAAATCACTCAAATAAAAGCTCTAAAGCTCTACATGCAATGCATACATATGACAAAAAGCATATTGAGGCTTTATTCCATCTTTTCCTGTTTTAAAATAGAAAAGCCTCCTTATCACTTAATGATCCACATCCATTCCTTTTATGCTTAAAAGTTCTCCCTAGTTCCTATGTTCTCATTTATTTATTTTGAGAATATCTAATTAAATTACTCTTAAAATCCTAAATATTAAACTGACTTGGAACTTAGGAAACTAATTCCAAAAATGCATGAGCCCCATATGTCTACTATTTACAATGATTTCCCTTGGGCTGAATGCTCCTGCATCACATATCCCCGTTGGCAGCAAGCTTGTTTAGTTTCTCGACGAGTTTACTTGTGCTTCCCACACATGTTTGCTTTCAACCTCTTATGGACCACCATTTTGATCAACGTTAAAATAGAGAATTGGTTTTTACAATTGGGTGAAGACAGTGGGGTGGTACAAGAAACTTCAAATGCAACATATATAATACTCATAAAAGTTTGTCTCCCTCATTATTCCTTACAGCTATCAATCTAGAGGTTGTTTATGTGAAGTGTGGGGAATGGGTGGGATTCATTGCATTAGACTCAAGGCAGTTATTTCCTTGGAAATATGAACTCTATCACTTGGAAAAGATATATGTTCCCCCATTGGAAAATAATTAAGGTAATGTTAGAAAATTATATATTACAGAGCAATGGAACACATAAAATATTTCAGAAATATAAACACATAAAACGCATAAAACAAGAGAGACACGGATATACGTGGTTCACCCAGTTTGGGCTACTTCCACAGAGAAACAACCAGTCCTTCCTTTTATATTATCCAGTAAACTGAAGAGATACAACCTACAACAGATTCGCTGTAACACCCTCTTCGCTCTCAATCTCCTCTCTCTTCCTCACTCAGAATACAGATATATATAAACGCAATACAATTCCCTCATATATAATGAGGGGTTGCCTTCTAGGGAAAAAAAACCCTAAATTAAACATAACATCTACCGCAGATCATCCGCCTGATGAACGACCCAGATTGACTAGAAATTACTAGACTTTTACGAGGCAATTTTACATCTATTTTTAGCTTCGGGGGCGCTGCCACGGAACCCCCGCCCGGGGACCACTAGACCCCGCACCCCCCCAGAGTGGAGGGGTGTACAATCTTCTTAGGGTATACATCCGGCTGAAACCTTTGAATACAAAATATAATCCGGCTCCACACCCAACATTTAAAAGGACTTTAGAATTCAATAAAGATGTCCCTTTAAGGTAAATGAAAACTCATAAAATTGATAGAGTAACAATTTCCTGCATGACAACCAATATTGGGTAAGAAAAAATATTCCATATAAATCTTGGTATTATCACCAAATGTGATCCGAAGCAAAGGTGAAATCAACACTCCAAAAATTGCCAAAAAGAAGAAAAAAGATGCAAACTAAAAGCAAAAAGTTGAATGAAAAGCATAAATCGAAAGAAAATATTAACAAGACAATTTATGAAAAATGTCTTAACAAAAGAACCAGTATGAGGGACAAAATGCAAGTTTTTCTTAAGTTGAGATCTTGTCAAGTTGCGTGGCAAAGTTGTAATTGATTAGAAATTCATTCAAAAAAAAATCTAAATAGTAGTTATGACAAAGAGTGGAGCCAAATAAGAAGTTTCTCCCCTTGAAAATTTTCTTATTTCAAAATTAGGCCTTCATGGAAACATCTTAATTAATAAAAAGAAGGCTTGTGAAACAAACTAGAGGTTTAGAGACTCCCTAATTTAGATGATTTGCCATTTGATCGACATCATAACTAGTTTTTCAAAATTGGAAAGCAAGCAAAATGAGAAGAATGAATTCCAAATGTGAGCAAGAAGGGGTGCAAAGTTTTCAAAGTGATCTTTGAAGATCTGTAAAATAGAGTTTTAGGTCAGAAAACACTAAAAATAAAGCCGAAACAAAAATCATAAATAAAATGGTAACAAAAGACAATGGGCATATGAGATTTACCTTGAATAATTTCATTTATATTTACCTCAAAGATACCAATTTTCTCCAAAAAGGCAATTTCTTCTTTTGATTGAGATTAGAAGTATGAAGAAGTTTCATTCTATGAAAGTTTCATTTTCCCAAAATCATCGATTTATTGATTCTAAACTTGAGCGAATGTTAAGATAGAAGAAAATAAATCATGTTCAAGGAACTAGAAATAAATAAAAGAAATCATCGGAAATAAAACCATGTTTCGCTTTGAATTATAGCAACAATTATTCTATTTGCCTTTTCTAATTTAATATCAACACCAAAATATCCATAAAACCCCATGGAATCAAATCCAAAGTCCTAATCAATGTAAAGGTTCATATAAATATGGAAAGAGTACTTGATTCTTATGTGATCGTTGATGTGGAGTGATACATAAAAAACTAGGAAATCACAAGAGAATTGGAAATCAAACATAAAATTACCATGGTCCATTATCCTTGCATATTATGTGTTTTCTTACCAATTTTCCACATTAATTGCTCAAGATTGTCTCGAAAAGAAAAAGGGGATGCACACTAAAAAGATGGTTGGGATGATGAGATACAAGATGGAGAGAAAAGGATAAAAGGGATGGGAATATAATATTAAAGTGTGCACAAAAGTATAAGTGAGCCATTGGTTATGATAGATCGGAAGGTTGAAGCCTAAGAGGTAGATATAATTATACAAAGAGTGTGACCCAAGTACTTTAAGAGTGAATTGAATAGTAGTGGGATCCATCTAAGCTAGTCTAGAGGAAGTTGTGCATGGCTTGTTCACAAAACTAAATTAGAAATACATATGGGGTCGAGAGGATTGGGCACTGATAGTGCAAGGCGAGACCCATTATGTATTATAACATTATAGTTCCTAGAAGAAACTTGAAGTGTAATTTTATTAATTGGTCGGGCTTTTATGATTGTAAGTAGTAGAAGAGTGAATGTGAGTGGAGTAGCCTAGATGGGAAGAGCCTGGGTATAATTAGAATAAATTTTTGGGTATTGGATGCACGAGCTTAGTAGAGAAGAGAGAGAAGTACCTAGAGCCTGGGTGCCCGAAAGGTACTTGAATTGGAATTTTGAAGGACTTACATGCTTTTAGGTATGCGGGTTATTAAAATAGAGTGAGGCCACTACTCATAAGATAGTGTGATAATATGCAGAAGTGGGGGCCAAACCTTTTATGTGCATAATTCGAGACTCATGATGATGCGGAGCCCAAAACTTGTGTTCCCAAAAGCTTTTGGAATTAGATTTTAAGAGGTTATGAGCTTTCGCATACCAAGGGCAGTGTGAACTATGTTGAAAGATGGAGTGAAGGTAGATGGGCCGAACTATACATGTTACACTGGAAAAAGAATGAATTAAAGGCTCCAAAGTTACCCAGGTTGAAGTGGCTCTAGGCTCAAGTAATGAATGGTGAATGTAAAACCCAATAATAAAGACCCATGTGTATTTAGTGTGCAAACTAGGTATACTAGAAGGAACTTAGTCATCCCGAGATTTGTAAAAAGGGGTGCAATTACAAGAGAAAATATAGGATGAACAATGCAATGTAGAGGAAAAATCCAGAAAGGCTAGAAATAAAGCCATGGACAAGAGTATTTTTACAATTGTTGCGAGATTCTTTGCGATTTTCCTTTGCTTTAAGGCCATTAAAATGCAGGAAGCTACAAACCCATGGAAAATTTAAATAAGAAGGAGCCAAGCTCTTTATTTCAGCCACACCAATAAGAAGTGCAAAATGATCATGACTCATCTTGCACATCAGGAAAGCAAAGGGAACATAAAGAGAAGCACTTGTAGAAAACACATAAAATAAAAATTCTGATGAGAAAGGAAATACTTCCCTGAACATGTTTATGACTTGGAAAGAGGTAGCTTGTTGCTTTATTTCAAAGCTAATATAATTTATTCACAAACTCAAGTCTCTAAATCAAGCCAATGAAGACCTGCAAAAAGGAGTACAAATGATAAATAAAATGACTGAAAGGAAAAAACAATAGATGAGGATGAACATGAATATGCATACCTAGAAGAATCTAATTGCTAGTTTACCCCATCAATCTTAACATTCCCCCATGCATTTTCCTTAAACTGAAATATGTTCAAAATCATCTATTTATTCAACCTAAATTGAATGCTAAGTAATTAGCTATTACTTTGCATCCACTTATATACAACGAGGGGCGAGAAGCCTTGGCCTCATTACTTTCTTATTAAAAATATGCAATATTAAAAGAAACATAAACACAAAAGCAATCTAACTAAATTAATCTTATTCCTAATCTATTCTAAAAGGCATACTAAAACTAGGCGTAATCGCACTCCCAATATAACCATTCCTTTAATTTTATTCCTTCATAAATGGAAATGTAAAAAATTAGTAACATGGATAAGATCACTACTAAATTATTAAAGCAAGATTTCAAACTACTATGTAAACTTATCTCTAGTAAATTTAGCGAAGAAAATTTATTTACAAAGTCCCTATTTTGAAAGTTCTCCACCCATGTCCCTATTGGATCATAAAAATCATAGTGTATGTCTACTAAAGACTAGAGAAGATACAAAAAAGGATATGGTGACAAGCCATGTTGAAATAATTTATTGTTAAATATTATGGCATGAAGTGTTGAGTAAGTATTATATACATGAAGAAATATATTAAAAATATTTCGTTGATGTTACAACATCATTCAAAACTCCAGTAGACTTGATGCTCTTTTATGGCCTTGGGCAGTCCCTTTTCCCATGCAGACTTGACTTTATATTAAAATGTAGTATTTCAAAATCCACACGCAACTCTGCCCATACAAAAACACGTAAATACGCAGGTCCCATAATACTATACCCTCATATACCTTTTAAAATATGACATAATAAAATAAAATGTTATTTTTCAGGTGCGGTCTATGAGTTTTACTGATAGCCCACCTACAGGAGCCCGTGGCCTAACTGAAATAATCAATTTGAGGTGGTATATATATAACCCTTGAGTAAGCTTAATTACAACAAGAGAAGAATGATATCGACATTATACTCGATTTCTCCTGTATCAAGTCTACTTTTCCTGTGCCTCCTACACTCCCAGTCTCTAGGAAACCCTGGTTTCCTTTGAAGAGATGCTCAACATCCTTATCTCACATATTCTTGCACTTATTAGAGAGTTTGTCTTCGTGGATCAGGCTGAACGGATCTTGAGGAAGGTTTCATTAGTGCCTTTGGCCTAGATCAAGTTGTATCTATCCTGTACTTACTGCTATTAATAAATAAAGAAGCTCATGTCTTGTTCCTGGTACATGTTGTCATCTCATGAATGATAGTCTGAATTATTATATATGATGATCTAACATATTATTATGTATGCATATTAAATTATCTATTTTGTATATGCTTATGTGATTGATTTGCAAGTCGTCACATCTTGGAGGAAGCAGAGGGTTTGGACCCTACGATAACATATTCAAACATAGGACCTTTGGGTATGTTTCCAAATACAAGTTTGATAATTTGAATGTTTGGCATGCTTGATTGAGTGTTCTTTTTTGATTATCTTATCCTACTCTGTTGAGGTTTTCAACCCTTGCCTTAGGGAATTTTTCCTACCAACAGTGGAATTAAAGCTTCCAAACAATTTTCAAATGAATCAATGAAGTATGAATGGAGATTTGGTAAATATTTCATAATTGTTTTACATAGATTGGAGTGTTGGCCAGATTGTAATAATGCACTTTCAAGTGTTGGAGCTCGTGGAAAATGCATTTGAAAATAAGACCTGGATTAGTATACGATGAACATCAAATAAAAGTGACAAATTAAAAGGTTTTGATATTCATGATTAATGTCTTGAAATTGATTTTAATTTTTGACCATTAATGCACTTGATGAGTGAGTAGTGCCCGAATGCTCAAAATTCTAGCATGAATAAAAGCTATCAAACGAGCGAAATCTAAGAGTCAAATAAAAATTAGAAATGAACAAGAAGAAAGTATTATTACATGATTATTTACACTAATATTACAACTGATGTTATAAGACAGTTGATATTTGTTCAAAAAAAATTATTTTCCACAAGTGTCAACCGAAATAATGATATTAAAATTATTATTAGTGTCTACTTGTGAAAATAAAATGTTTCAAGCTCGGGATCAGAAAACGAAACTTCATCATCATAAGAATAAAAAATAGGAGTGGATTATTCAATAATGAAATCATCACAATGCTGAGAGGTTTGAAAATGAGAAACAAGTGGAACAATTTCTATAATGGTGATTTTCTCATTTTCAAAGATAGATGGACCTGAAGTATTGAAAATATGAGAATCTGACAAAATCATTACCAAATGATGAAGAGACTCAACATTCTCAATCTTCAAATCATCATTATAAATGATCTCATTAGTGTTTTCTTCCTCTTCATAAAATAAACTGGAACTAGGTAGATAATTAAATGCATGGTTAAGAGAATTTCTAGGATTGCTGAATGTATTGATAATTAAATTTTCCCTATCTCATTTAGGATTAACCAATAATTCATTACTAACTAAATTTGTGATAGCTCCTCTGTTTTCTAAAATTAAATTGGTGTCCATAGGGAATGTTGAGTGATTAACCATTGAATTATTGCTACTAAAAAGATTAGGATAGATGAGGAAATAGGAAGTTGAAGATATATACCTAAAACTTTCTCTATCTAGAGATTCTTGCTCATTTTTTAGAATGTGTGTTTCAAATTCCTTTGTTTTTGCATTATTGTAGATTTGGAAATTATTGCTAGGTTGCACTATAACTTGTGATTGATCATTGTTTCCAGCAAAAGTAGATTTGACATTACTTGTAGTAGTTTGAACATCACTGAAATTTTCGATTTTCTTTTTCTCTTTTTGATTTGTTTTTTGTTGACTACTTGCTAAGTTTATGTCTTGCTGTTTGTTGCTAATTAAATATGTGGATTGTTGATTTCCATATTCAGTAGAATTATTGAGATTTGGGGCAGAAAAATCATTTTTTCTTAGAGTAGCTTTGAAATCCACATTTATAATTGCAGCAATATTTTCAAGATCGGTGCTTTTTGTTTAAGCAACATCAACTTTTTGCTAAAATGGTTGATTGACACATTAGCATTTTCAAGTTGTAGCAGATCTACATTTCTATTTTGAGCCATTTACTCTTCAACAATATTACATATTCTTACAAAAGTTGTATCTTTAGATTCCTTAAAAATGTTAGAATTACAAGGAAGAGACACTAAATTTTTAAACCATACAACTAACTTAAACTTAGGAGGCAAATCTTCTCACAATTATATTCATGGAAAGTGTGGAGGAATATTTTTGAAAATTCATCCCAACTATGTACAAAGGCAACTGGCAATGATCAACACTAGTCTTCAACTTTATCTATAAAAGTAAGAGTAAATATCCTGGAAATGACACCCTCATCAATATCAATATTATTGCAATCTAAAATAAATTGAAAGAGATGATCAAAAGCAGAAGTCTTACCATTGAATTTTATTTTCAACAAGAGCCTGACTACCTTTATTGGAATGGTATTTGATGGAAGTTCAATAAAGCAACTTTAAAGAGGTCTTTGAGAAGGAGCCATTATAAATATTTCAAAGATTATAATAAAATTTTAAAATTTAAAGCTTAAACAAACAGTTTATGGTGGCCCTCCTTCTAGCACCAAAAATGCTAATGGCCAAAAATGACCTCATCAACATTTAGGGAGACCATCCGGTCATAGTTCGAAATCAGACTCTTATCCATTTAAATGATGGCTCTGACTTTTTCTATTGGGTCCAATTACCCATTCACTCTCCATGCTGACTTGTGATGTCTCTAATTAACTATCAACAAGAAGAGGAAATCAATCCTACCCTCTTGCTGCATGCCTGCAAGAAAGCAGATCTTAAGCTAAATTGAGGGCTCAACTAAGCCCCATCTAAGGTTTTCCCCCATGTAAGAGGTCTTATACAATGCAAATTATAAAATCTAAATTCAAATCTACTCTAACACACAAGTGATAAAAAATAAATCTATCTCAATTAGGAAGATGTAGATCTAGTCCCAACCAAGGGAAAGGTAATTAAATGAATGCAATTTAACATGTCTCTTCTATGATGAATATCAAACTCTAGAATAAGTTTGAACAACTAACATTATTGTTACAAAACATGTTCTATTGGAGACTTAAAATAATGAATAGTTAGCCATCAAAATGCATAAATAGTTCATACAATCTAATGACAGTTAAATCAATTTTCAATAACAAATTTATGAGTAAATAGTTACTCAAAAATTTGATTCAAGTATATGGTCAAAGAGAAGATCGACAAAAGATCCATAATACTAATAGATCAGATAGCTGATATATAAGACAACCATACTCATATTTAATAAAAGTGCAAAATATGAAGTAATTTACACAAATCTACCATAAAAAAGATGAAATTAGCGTTATAGATAAAAGTATTTAAATACCAATTTATAAACTTGGTCCCTTTTCTTTATCTCTTGATGAATCTCCAATAATATCCTCAAAATTATCAGCTCTGCTAGTAGAATTAAGAATTAGAAAAGTGCAAGTTTTGCCTCATTAATAAAGATTGAATTCTGAAAAGAAAACCCCCAAAATACTTTGATCTGAGTTTTCCTCCCTATATACAGCTCAAATTCCTTTGAAAAAAGTGCCTATAGTATCTAAATTGCAGCCAAGAGGAACCATTTCCTCATTCTCAAAACTTATATTTATAATTTTAAAAAAGAATCCAAAGTGGAGAGTTGTTGGAAGAGGTTTGGATCCATCAATTTTGAAGTTGTGATTCCTCTTTATTTCTTTTTATAGTGTAATCTCATTGCTCTACAATATATTAGCTTCATCCTTTCCAATAGATCTCCTACAAAAACTAATCAAAATTGAAATAAAATAAATTAATTTTGCACATAAAAATCAAAATGTCAAAAATTGGAAAAAAACAAACAAACTCACAAACTGAATTTTAATTAAATGAATAAAATAAATGAAAATTGTGCCTCCCAATAATCCCTGTAATGATGTCTTTGTCCAAAAAGGACGAACTTGAATGAATTTGCAACAACAAAAGTTTCAACCAACCAAATTTTCCAAAACAAATTTAGAAATTGATTTTTTTTGTGTGTAAATTCGGAAGTCCATTTTATGCTAATTTTTAGTAATAGTTAGTGATCAAATCTGGTCATACAATCATTCTCAACAATTTCTCCATAGTTTTAGCTTTCCAATGAGCCATCTCGGGCCTCATTTGGCCAAGTAGAACTCCAGCTAATGACTTCCAAAGTTGGGTAATCAAAACTGTCAATGTGCTTGAAAATCCTTGCATGGGCGAAATTTGGGCATTTTATTAGAATTCTAATTTTAAACTACATATCTAAATTTTAACAAATTTAATAAAAAAATGATTTGAATTAAATTATTATCAAACAAGAGCCACGTGGTGGCATTTCACTGTTGATTTGTATACACGATTCATATGCATGTAGTTTTTAGTTCAATTAGTTATGATGTTATGTGTGAAGAAGAAAATGAACCTATAGCTCAAGTTCATATATACAAGGAAAGTTTAGACCTAACCAATTGCTTAAAAAAATCCAAGTATTTTGAAACTAATACTAAACTATTCTATTTTAGTTTCTAATTTCAAAGTATTGAATCTAAATTTCCAAGTGTAATTTTATAAATTGTTCTTAATTGAAAAAAACATGGGGTTTTGATAATATCATTTTTTTACCCGGATGCGGGTGTCAACGACGGCATTTAAATGATAAGATGGACCGCCGGCGGGTTGAGTAGCCATCTGGCTCACTGCTTCGTCCTGAGAGCCCATCGCAGATGGATTAAAAACACCTTGCAGATGACATTTATTGACTCTGAAAGCTGTGACGAGCTCACCCCCTTCAATACCATGGCCCCTGCAAACCATTTTGTTACTCCTCCCCTTCTCCATGGAGTTTGTTCTCCACAAGTGGCTGAACCGTGTATCAGAACTGCTGTAGGCAGTTGCTGCTTGATTCTCCCGTGCCAGGATTTTGGTAATGGTTTCCATTATACGCACTCCCGTCATTGTCTCCTTGATTGTGGTTCGCCCACCCCTGCTCACGCTCTTCGTCGCCTTTCTTCCAACTCCTCTGCTATCAATCTTGCTCACATCTATGCCATGGCTCACCTCA
>APFE031602112.1:0-21030 GCA_000404065.3 Pinus taeda | reverse complement strand
TTAAGTTTTTTATTATATTCTATTTAATAAATAATTATTTAATCATAATGATTTTGCTTTGTAATTTATGGTAATTAAGTTTATTATTATTTAATCCTTGCAAGTTTTTAATTACTCAGGATGTTAATGAATTGATAACGAAAGGAGGAGAGAGAGAGGGTCAATTTAATCCATGGGTGAGGAGGGAGGTCCAATTGCTACTAATTTCCAAGCCTCCATCCCTATTGAGGTTATGTGGGTGTTTTATGATCTCAAGAGCTTCTCTGACTTTTCGCTTGAAATAGTGTTTTTCATTTGCAATTGCTTTAGTGTTTTCAAGGCATATATGGTGGTTTTTCTTACCTGCATGTTCCGCCAAGGTTGAGGAATGGGTTCTTTCCCTACAAATATCTGCACTATGTTCTTTTAGCCTAATACTAACTGATCTACCTGTTTCCATGATATATTGTTCTCCACAGGAACAGTTAATAATATAAACACCTTTCTGCTCAAGATGTTCTAGGTTGTCTGTAACAGATTTCATTCTTTATTTAATAGTTTTCAAGGGTTTGGATGAGGTTTTGATATTCGTTTTTAAGAGAATTTTGGCTAGTTTGTCAGTTACACCATGAATATATAGAAGGTAGGCATTAGTGGCTGAGGAATTGTTGGCGTTGTTTTTATTGTTTCCATATTTGGCTTTTTGAAAGGCTCTGAGGATATCTTTATTGTTGTATCCAATTTTGGAAAACAACTTAGAAGACCCCAGTATTCCTTAATTAGAGGTTGTTCGTTAACGACTTAGAAGATTTCCATTCATGAGCATACATACAAGTACGCACATATAAATAAACAGATATCATCAACACATAACATTCAAATACAAATCTAGGGACCAGATGCACAATATGTCAAACCAACTTATATTTATTAATGATGCTTTCCAAGATCAATTCAATATAGACTTGACTTCACCCTACGCACTCAGCTACAGGAGTCTATGCACTCAACTGTCGACTCTACCAGGCCTCTATGCACTCAGCTGCAGAGCCTCCACCTATCACTATGTCCCAATACACTTTGGATTCACTCCTATCTTCTAACCATGTCTTCACATCTATCTATTACTTGTCAAAACTTCCCTAACTCACTTTACAATTAGAGCATCGATCTATTTATACAATCCCATGGTCTGTGGCCCATGGGTAGGTTGACACACTTTACATTAAATTACATTATCTTAGGGTAGACAACCTAGACTCTCGCACTCCGCACCCACATTTCATGAGCTCTTTACATCACACTTGACCAACCGTCAGGCTCCAAGCCCCAAAAACATCTTATGGGGGGATCCGCTGCCCAAAAACTTGGCATAGAGGGACATATGGTCACAACTTTTAGATAGGGTCTACCCGCTCAATGTCAATGTCTTCTGCCCCCATGTTGACTTCTATGCTCATATTGACATGTTCTATTTCCTTATCAAGTTCCACGTCTAATACCTTGCCCTTCTCTTGTGCAGTGGGATTTTCTTTTTGTGGGTGCTTTCTAGGTTACACGCGCACCGGTTGTGCCACTTTCTACTTATCCTTCTTTGGTTTGGACCCTCCCTAATTAGCGTAGGCCTCGGCTTGAGTGACCTCATCGATTTGGGTAATTTGGCAGATACCTCTACACTTGCTACCTCTGAGGTAGTGCCCTCAGCTACCATCGCTTCTCCAACAATTGTAGTCTCCACAGGTGCCAACATAATGCCAGTTCAGAGCTCCTGAGTTTCCTTCAGAATTTCACAAAAACTGAACTCACTACCAAAGCCTCGAAATAGTCAAGGTTCATGCACAACTGATAGCTCAACACCTCAATTCTCAAAATGGAAAGTGTTCTTTGTTGGTTAACCATCTATAATTTATAGGTAATTTTGGATTTGAATCTAATCGTTCCCCCAAAAATCTTTTCTGATCTGAAAATGAAACTATTATTTGTTGCGCAAGGTATTCATTTCCATTAAATTATATGTGCAGATTGCTACTGATGTCTTGCAATTGAAACAAAGTATTTTTTGATAAATTTTTGAGTCTTATGTGTGAAGGAGGATTAATTCAATTTACTATTTATCATATCAAATATGAAAAACATAGCAAGATAAATTCACATATTATAACACAGCAATTGATAAGGAAGTTCACCCCTCCTAGACTACATCTATCGGGTCCAAGGCTCCTAAATGGGCATGTCCTTGTGTTATAGACATATTTCAGCACTGCAACCCAATCATACATGTTGGTAAACCAAGGGATATTTAACTCCTAAAAGTTTTTTTCATACCCTAAAGGATCATGGTAAACTGATTACATCATTTCCCATAAGTTCCACTTGAAAAACCACTCAGAACTGGCGAAAACTAGACCATACTGACTGCTCCATGGTCAGGGTGTGATGCGTATCACCTACTACACACAGGAAGTGCAATGCATACTGAAAAGGCCTTCTGTAGGGTGCGATGAGTGAGAATGGACAAATGGAAAACACAATTTGCTAAGTGGATGCCCAGGGAATCTTCTAGAAACTTCTCATATGACACTTGCCTCTCTGAATTCACCCAGGGATGAATAACAGATCAAAGAAATCTCCAAGTGGAACCAAGAACTATCAGTGGTATGATATTAATCAAAAACCCATAGCTGACTCAAACCCTTTGCAAACATCTATAAATGGATCCCTCATCTAAGAGATCTAGAGGGTGGAATTTTGATATTTGTAAGGAAGTGTTGTTGGTTTCTCTTTTAGAATAGACATTGTATTGTTTGGTGATCTTGATTTTCATGAGGTGAACAGGGATTTGATGCTGGATTAGACAGTTGGGTTGTAATCCTCTCTTCTATTTCTACTATTAATAAAGTTCTTTGAGTTTTCCTCCATATAATCGTCTATTTGTGAATCTTGTTATTTGTGAATGCAATTGTATGGTCAATGTATTTCTGATTCTACATTGTTTATGGCATTATAGATCAAGATGCTTTGATGGTGTTTTGTTACTTTGTCTCTACATGTAATCTCTAGAACGTGAAAAGTAGGAGAGGAGTGGCAAGGTCTATCAAGGGAGAGAGGAAACAAGCAAGAAGCCAAGTGGAAGATCCATGTTGGTCCTCTTTACTTCCCTATTATCTACCATACATAAAGGAAATAGCAATTTTCTTTGATTTTTTGTTTCTAAGATAGCTACCCATCTTAGTGGGACTAGCAGATTGAAAAGACACTAGTTTTCCTAGAAACAAAATGGTGACTCCACTGGGGAAGCAAATATTTTGTTTGTTTGTTATTTTTGTTTACTTTATAAACTACAGACAGAGCCTGAAGTTAGCCAGCTAGCCTTCGAACTACTTTTTCTATGCAACTGCAATGTAGATGAATGTTGCTTCAGTCAATCTCCAGGTTGGTTTATGTATTGAACATCTGACTTACAAGCATCCTAAATGCCCTTGTGGTAGCTCAATAACCTCATAAGATCATACCCCTGCACCTTTTTATCACTATCTATCATAGCTTAGCCTAAATCACTGAACTTAGCTACAAATTTTGAGAAAAAACTAAACTCAGTTTCGCTCCCTGGCCCATCGCACTATCTGTCACTGGCAGCCTGTATGCAGCACACCTCCCATGTGTTGCAGGTGAGATGCATCCCTGTTTCCCTTAAGGACAGGTGTGTTCACTGAATGATATTGTTTCTGTCTTTGAAATTTGGTTTTTTCGTCCTTATTTTCAGCTCTATTTAGTAGTTTTGCTGCTCATGATGAGTATCTCATTGTTGAAGTCTCTTTCCTTTAAATTATTCAGCCTCCATTGATATGGATTTGTAAATTATTTTATGTGTTTTTCTATCATTTACAGTCCTTCTTTGTCAAAAATAGCTTAATCGATCTGTTGTTTTTGATGCAAAGAAGTGTCGTAACTATCATTTTGAGTCAAAAAGAAGAGTTTCGTAAAGTCTTCCTCTTCTAGATATTCAACTGGGCTTTTTCCATTGTATTTGATTTGAATTATTAATATTTAAAGTGTCGAAATTAGTTTTCTATTCGAAATTGAAAAGCAATGTTTGAGTCTTCCTTTCATTTTGAAAAGAAATTGTCGAAGTGTCGCTTTGAAGAAAATAGTTCAAATCTGTACTTAGCTTTCCTTTTTGGCATTCTCATATTAAGGAAAAGAAAAACAAATATATGCATCTACATTTTCATTTAGACTGTGTATGAAAATGATTTATGGAAAGTGGATTTAGTGTGTGCTCTCTACTCTCTGTTGAAAGAATCGTTATCTTCTTTCCTTAGTAGCTAGGATTTTCATTGCTAAAATAAATGATTGTTTATCATTTTAGATTGCATGTTTAGGAATTTTACATCTACATCATGCAGTGAAACTTGAAAGACAAACTTATAAGAAAGATAAACTCTAAAATAAATCTCAATGAACATAACCATGCTTTGGAACCTAACGCAACACATCTGGAGGTCTAGGCTAGAGACATATTCTAGTGTCATAAAACCTGGTAATTATCATTTTCGTCAAAGGTTTGGTGATTCCTCCTCTTTGATACGACAAGTGCTAGTACGGACTTGTGCTCCCCGTACCGTCAAGTATATATTGGGAGACCATAATAGGTTGATATCCTTTATCCATAGGAAGACGTGTATGCTGCCGTATCAATCGCAATGCACTAAATGCAGCATTCAGGAAGATTGAATGTCGTACATAAGTCCTTGGTAATTTCTCTTTAATTTACCACCAAGGTGTATTTTTCATTTTTACAAGTGGTTTGGTAATCCCTCTGTCTAGATTTCCAGAGTAGCCACTTTCGTTCCTTTTCGACTCCTTAAAATAAAAGTTCCATCTGAGCACTTGCCAGTTCAAGCTCATTAAAAATCGAAGGCGACTAGAGTCATCTTTAACTTTTTCTCGACTCTTAAAAATTGAAAAAGAAACATTGTGTCAAAGCATCGTTAAAATTTATTTAATTGGGAAAAACATCCCTATTCCTTCATTGATCTTAGGTTGAGGTAATGGAGTCCATCGTTCAAGGAATCCCTCCTGGGGGGAATCCTAGTCCTTTCTCTTCTTGGGGAGATATCTATGCTCCGTATATTGCCACATTCTCCCTTCCAGGAATCACAATTGGCCTGCTAGTA
Organism: Pinus taeda; assembly: GCA_000404065.3. NCBI lineage: Eukaryota > Viridiplantae > Streptophyta > Pinopsida > Pinales > Pinaceae > Pinus > Pinus taeda. The sequence continues at coordinate 15,874 of APFE031602112.1, read as the reverse complement.
TGGCTTTCTCAACCTCTGTCGTTCAAAATACCGTGTTTCCTCAACAATCAAATCAGTAACTAGTTGATACCAAAAGTGACCTTTCACCTTCTACTTCATTTGTTTCTCCCTCCCCTTCTTCCTCTACGCATGGTGAAACTAGTGATACTAAAAACCAAGTGGCTGAGAAGAAGAAGAAAGGGAAAGAGAAGAAGAAGAAGAAGCCGATTAAGCAAGGGCCAACAATGAATCATCTGGTGAAAATCCACACATTAAATCTCCTAAACCTCCTTGTCTAATGTGTAAAGGCAACCATTTTCATCAAGATTGTCCTAGCATTCTGCAAATCTTGAGAGAATGGTCTCCCTTTCCACACCGTTCGGCGTCATCAACCTCTGGTGATCATGTTGACAGCACACCATCAACTAGTGAAAATGAAGTTCCTAGACAGAAAGTAAAGGTCAAAATTCCATGTCAGTTATGTGATGAAGCCATCACCTTCGCCAATGTATTTTTCTAGATGAGGCCAAGAGAATCTTACATAACCATCCTGCTTCACTGTAGTGGCTTCCACTCGGATACAAGAAACTCTTACCAGGTCCATCGCTAGTTGAAAACCCAACTAATGTAACTCAACCATTGGTCAAAGCACCTATCATTGAAAGTAAACCTTCTGATTCCATGGTGGACCAAAGTCAATAGTCCGAGATGGTAGTCGACCCAATCTTGCCTTCAGAAGGTCCACCTTCAGACGATGCAATTTCCAAAGAGAATGAGAACAATACTATCCAAATTCTTTTTGTTAATACAGAGTCTGATGAACTTGGGGGAAATCCGCCCATTCCTTTACAACAAGAGGAAAGTTCCCCATTTCAAGAGATTCATCCAGCCATTTATTCAGTACCCCCTCCAAGAAATCTAGTCATTTCCTTCAATTGGAGTCAACTAGCGAGATCCCGCCTTCCATCTAATGTACCATTCTGAATCATAGTAAAAGTTTACAAAATGATCGTGTCTAGCACTATCATAGATGAAGGGGCTTTAGTGAGTATCATTTCCTCAATCGCTTGGAAAGCGCTTGGTTCACCATCGCTTTTGCCTGAGAATCAAAATTTGTCAAGCTTCAACAAAGGAACTAATCGACTGTTAGGATCCTTTCGAAGTTTCCTATAACTTTGAAAATGAAAATTGTTCACTTGAACATGATGGTACTCAAAGTACCATTAGATTACAATCTACTCCTTGGACGTGACTATGTTTACAACATGGGAGCTATTGTTTCGACACTCTTTTGAGTGATGTGTTTCCCGCATGAAGGCAGAGTGGTGCAACTTATCGACCAACTTTAATTTCTCAGTTCAAATGTAGCTACAAGTCAAACATCATCCCTAAATGGTCTCTTTACGTCAAGAATGTCTCTTCAACCTTCTGTTCATCCACTTAATTACCGAAAGTAGTCCGGTGGATGTAACGAAGCTTAGGGGGCATGCACCCTAGTCTGCTTCGGTAGGCGAACCCAGCTGAAAAAATAGATTTCCTTGTAGGTTATATGATTATTTTGAAACATCATTTCCTTGTAGGATATGGGATCAGTCTGAAATAGTTATCTCCTCGCAAGTTATGTGATTGGAAGCTCACATCATTCACCTTTTTCTATTTCAATGGACAAAGCTAAGGAAGTATTTTGTCTACTCTGCGGATGAAACAATCCTGCTTAAATGTAGGGACTTCCATAAGGTAACCTGGAAATTCTCATTTTCTCAATACCTGGGGGAATGCAAACCTCTTTTATGAAAGTGAAAAGCGACCAATTTCTTTTTTTAGCTTCTTCTCGGGTTAGGTGATTGGTGTAACCACCATTCACCTTTGTCTGCAGTGCGCGGACGAAGCAAAGGAAGTGTTTTGTCTAGGAGGAAGACAAAACTATCCTACCTAACCTCAATAGCTCCTTAGTTATCAATGTAGTTAGCTTTGTAGTTTGGTCATTTCTAGCCTACATAAAAAGGCAATGAGCACATGTTATCATAGAGTTCAAGCTTAATAAAAAATAAACCTACCAATGAGAGGCATCTTTAAAACGATTGGCATGAGCAATGTTTCTGCAAGGTTCAAGCTCATTAAATAATAAACCCGCCACTGAGCATATGTTAATGCAAGGTTCAATCTCATTAAAAAATAAACCTGCCTTCAGTAAACGACCTCTATGATTGCCATGTTATCAGCCTTTTAAGCCTTGGTTGTGTTCTTACCATCACCTCAATTATTTTGGCCGATTATATGCTTCCACTTGATTGGTTACCCTTTTGAGGAATAGTTGCGACTAGTGATTTTGTGAGCCACCCTCTTTACACTGCCATGTTTAAGAAGTTCCAAACTTACCTGGAACCAGTAGATACCTGAAAACATCATTCATTCCTAAAAACGAGTCACTTTTAAGATCTTTTAAGACTCGTTAAATATGAAAATATTACCGAGCTACTGGCATTTCCAGCTTGTTAAAGTAAGGGGAACCGTCATCCCTCCTCTGCATTTTAATATTTTTGGACCTGAGGGATCATTCGAAAAAAATATTAAGCACTTGTCTTTTTTGGCTCACTAAAGTGATTGAAAAGTCATCCCTTTCATATTATTTTATACTTTTCCGGACTTAAGGGATTATGCTACGAAAAAGGATTGTGGAGTTTCCTTTTCATCTGTTTTCAAACTCTCTAAACATGAAAAGGACCGAGTTATCCTTGTCGTTAAACCCATTAAAATAATAGCAAAAAACTTGTCCACCCAGACAAGAACAAGTTTCATTGTCGCTAGGCTCGCTAAAACATAGTGACAAGTTTGCCTGAAGGGAAAATTATAGAACAAGCACATGTTATCCTCCTCAAGCTTGACAAAAATAAAGAAGTATTGATCAGCAATGACTGGGTAAAAAGGGAAGAAAACTTGAAGATCTTGATTGGTAGCAGGTCACTCTTGAAAATGACAGTTTCTCTCCATCACCATGATTGAGTCGGGTTGGGTTATTTCATTCACCGATTATATCACCATTGGTCCTCCATAGCATCCATTTTTGGGGTTAATGATATTGATCCATCTCAGTGTCGCTGATATGTTCAAGAGAAGTCATTCAGAGAATTCACCACCCAACTAACGCCTCATCCATTGCAATACCTTCACCCTCCATTTTCCATGACTTCCATTCCTAAACCTTGTATCATTAGATCGTTTTCACCTCCAGAAAATCAATTGATTCATTTCGTGTCATAGATTAGGGATACATTAAGGCCCTCCCATGACAGGTCACCTCTTGTTGACATAAGCTCATTATCCAAGAATTTGACTTAGGAACAACCCTTTTAGTACTTTAAAGCTTACATGCCTCAATGGAAAGTTTCTCGCTTCCAGCGACAGGTTTACATTAATGGCCTTCGACCAAAAGATTTTGCATGGTTTTCGACATCGGATCATATACTCACACCATGTGAATTGTATATAGTACCTTAAGGGTCATTATCATTATCAGTGATTCATCTTGTGCATGTTAATATATTACATCATTGGTTGTTAATCAGGCGATGTATTTCTGTGTTTGACTTCAGAACATCTTTTCACATGGATCGACTTGTACATCAGGCGAACATTGAACGAGTTTGAAGAACACAGATCTAGTTTCATCCATCTGGACTGTGATATATTCAGGAAAATAAAGACACCAAATGTACACAGAAGCTACACAGATGATCATCCAAGCTAAGGGATGATGACTCCACAAGAATCACCAATCTGCAATAGCAGACGATTATCTGTCCTGTGTACATGAAAATGAATTTATAAAGTTGAGCATGGGAATGCCCACCTCAGCTAGATCATGAAAATAATATGATGATGATGTATTGTATTGTATTTTATATAGGTCACCTTGCAATTCGAATACTTCAGATCCTCATGATAAAGGATTTCACCTGACATCAGAAGATTTAAGACCTCATGCTTTAGGGGGAAATTGTTATAGACATACTTGGGCACTACAACCCCAATCATATATGTAGATACACCAAGGGCTCTTTAACCCCTAAAATGTTGTTTCATACCCTAAAGAATCATGGTCAATTGATTACATCATTTCTGAGAAGTTCTACCTGAAAAACCACTCAGAACTGGCCAAAATTGGACCATACTGACTGCTCCATGGTTAGGGTGCGATGCATCTCACCTGATACACATGGGAAGTGCGATGCATACTGAAAAGACCTTCTGTAGGGTGCGATGAGTGAGAATGGACAAATGACAGAGACAGTTTGCTATGTGGATGCCCAGGGAATCTTCTAGAAATTTCTCATATGACACTTGCCTCTCTGAATTCGCCTAGCGATGAGTAAGAGATCAAAGAAATCTCCAACTAGAACCAAGAACTATCAGTGGAATGACACTAATCAAAAACCCAGAACTGACTCACACCCTTTGCATCTATAAATGGATCCCTCATATGAGAGCTCTAGAAGCTGGACTTTTGTAATTTGTAAGGAAGTGTTGTTAGTTTTTCTTTGAGAATAGACATTTTATTGTTGGGTGATCATGCTCTTCATGAGGTGAAGAGGGCATTGATGTTGGGAGGATGAGGTTGGATCAAACAGCTGGGTTGTAATCCTCTCTTCTATTTCTACTATTAATAAAGTTCTTTGAGTTTTCATCCATATAATCGTGTATTTATGAATCTTGTTATTTATGAATGCAATTGTATGGTCAATGTATTTCTGATTCTGCATTATTTATGGTATTATAGATCAAGATGCTTTGATGGTTTTTTGTTACTTTGTCTCTACGGGTATTCTCTAAAGCATGACAAGTAGGAGAGGAGTGGCAAGCTCTATCAAGGGAGAGAGGAAACAAGCAAGGAGACAAGAAGAAGATCCAAGTTGGTCCTCTTTGCTTCTCTCTTATCTATCATACGTAAAGGAAATCACAATTTTCTTTGATTGTTTGTTTCTAAGATAGCTACCTGTCTTAGGGGGACTAGCAGATCGAAAAGACACTAGTTTTCCCATAAGCACCTTACTCTTATTAGATGCTCAAATCGGTTATGCTATCAGAAGAAATCATGAACAGGAAAAATAAGCTGTGAAAATGAGTGTAGAACATAGGAAATAGTCAAGAATGACTTTTTTTTCACCTCCAATGGCTAACCATAGCCCGGTACAGCTCCAACACTCCCTAGGCCTAATGGCTCTCCAAGCTTCTTTGCCAGAAAAACACCTGAGGCTAAGCTCTGTTGGCTCTGAAACCTCTACCATTGGATTTGGACTGCTCAGAATACCAAAAATAAAAATAAAAAATCACTCCAAAAGGATCTCCCTAGTGAAAGTTATGACCTCCTGAAGTTTTGTCTAGTTTCCCTTAAAGAAACTCCACTAAACTTGGCTTAACTGGAGTTAGCCCAGCTAAATTGGCCAACTCCACCGAAAATGGCGTGCTACACCAAATTTGTTAGAACCGTTAGAGGTGGCATTAAATGTTTGCTATCATGGTCACATGGGTCGTTACCTTAACCGTTGTGTTCACAGTTTTATCCGTCGGTTTAAGCCTATGGTTCTGATCCTTGGTCATATGGTTAGGGGTTAGCCCCTTTTCTGCCCAAACCTTACCTTAACAAAATTTATATATGATACGTGACCTAAGGTTGGTAAGAACCAATGTATAAGTGGGCTAGTCGGGCCTCTGGGCCGGTGGCCACCTGATCCAGGGTCGATTCCTGTGAACATACAAATATTTTACCACCATAAACCTGCAAACTTGGGGCCGCGTGGTAGCTTCCAAGCATGTCACGTGTTGGCCCCTGATTGGTCCTCCAAAACAAAATATTCTCATTAATATTTTGGGGAATATTCCATGGAATATTCTAAAGAATATTCCTCGAAATATTATTTTTTAAATTTTTTTAAAATGCAAATTTTACAGTTTATTTGGCATTTTCAAAATGCAATAACTCCTCCATACGATTTCGGATTTGAGTGTTATTCATAGCTACAAGATTGCTTTGACAAGGCCTATCCAAACATTCTAGTTTCAATGAATTCCGAGCAATTGAAAATTTGAGCATTTTTTCCACTTAAGACATGATCACCTGATCAAACCTCCCAAATGGGAAGCTTTTGGACCCCAAAATCTCTTTGATTATCCAAAATGAAGACAACGAGACGGATTCTCCTCTCTTCCAACCTTGAATAAGTGAAATCTTCCTAACTTCATCAAATTGAGCTTCTCATAAAAAGATAAATTTTCCCTTGAATTCATTAACCAACCATTTCCAAGATTGACTGAGTCATGATGAAAATTCTTGAAATTTTCAAAACAACAACTATACTTTGTAGAAAGCATACTATTTCTGCAATAGTCAAACTTCAAAGAAGACTTAAAATAAAGTTTACCTTACCAACTGTTCACATGGCAAATTTTTGCTAAATGAGCCTTGTATTTTTGTCGAATCCTTACCAAGTTTTCTCGCCATACCAATATGTCATCCTGAAGCCAACATTGACCCATCCTGGACTATGTGCCCTCTTTGCTTCCATGCTTTTCCTTCTCATGGAATTTTGCACCACTTTGCACTGACACTTCGTTCTTTGCACCGATCGACACCAAAGGTATCTTGTGCAACATTTTGTCATCTTCTTTCAAAGATGAACTATTATCAGACTAAAACATATCATCATTTATATCAACAATAATATGAAAATGAAATTGTACAAAATCTTGTTGTTTAACCATCAACAAAGTTATATTTTGACTTGCATTAACTAGCCTTTTCAATTGCCCCGCGTGGACTAAAGAAGATTCTAGCTTCTTCTTATGTGCTCTCGCAATGTACTCTCTTCCATCCTTGAACAGGTGATACTTATTCTCATGGCGATGGAAGATTGCCTTTTCGTCAAATAAATATGGACTACCCAACACAACACTTGTAATGTGAAGCGGTACTACATCCAATTCAACTATGTCAACATAATGAGTTGTCATGGCGAAGCATAAGATGTACTTCTTTGAGACTTGTAAGTTTGCATCCTTGCATATCCACCCAAGTGGATAAGGCTTTGGATGTGGAATTGTCTCAAGTTTCTTCTGTTTGACCACATCTTCTGAGATGAGATTAGCTTGAGACCCACTATCAAAAAGTATGTCTCTCTTTGTGTGGTTTGAAATTACCCTCACATGAAATAGCTCTATCCTCCTCTTTTCATTTTGAGTTTCTTTGTGACAGTTTAATGTGCTAGAACTGGGATTTGTTTCTTGTACAACCTCTTTCCCCTTTATGTTCTTTAATACCATAACAATAATTTTTGTCTCATCACCTGATTCAAACCCTAAGTCTTGTTCAACAGTTGCTACAGTTTTCTCCTTTTCTTTGGTTTTATATTTCTCTGGTTTCAGCTCCGGATGAAGCTTCCAATGATGGTCTTCATCGTGGCTTGATTTTGAGGCATTCTTGCAAAATAATTTCCCTTTTTCCTTTCTAGAGTTTGCAATCCTTTTTCTTTATTTTCCTTTAAAATCACTACCCTCATTTCCATCAAAAGTGTTTTTCCCTCTAGTCTCTAAATGCGTAGCTTGTACACAAACTTCGTCTAGACTAACAGGAGTGAACATAAGGATAGTATGTTTAAGGTAGTTGTGCAAACCACCTACATATTTCAGCAAAGTGTCTTGACTTTGTAAGTATACCCTTAATAAGAGTGCTCTTCTCCTAAACTCTTGAGTGTATTCTTGAACACTTTGTCCTTTAAGTTGCCTAAAACTTTGCCAATTAATTATAGACTTTTGTAAATGAGCAAGAGGATAAAATTGCTTCTTAATTGTGGAAATAAATTCAACCCATAATAAAGTAAACATACCAATTTTTTGAATTTATCCTTGGTCTTGGCTTCCCACCATACCAATGTTGCTCCATCCATTCTTAAAGAGACTAACTCAATCTTGGTGTCGTCATCATGTAAGTTATAAATCCTTAAATAAACTTCCAACTATCTTATCTAATTTTCAAGTTTCTCTACATTGACTTCACCATTAAACATCGGTAATTCAAATTTAACATCTAGCTTTAAAAATGGGCTTTTTCTAGAATATTTAGGCTTGTGAGGTTGATTTACCGAGGTAGAGGATGAAGATGTAGAGGAATAGGATGATGATGGAGATGGTGGATCGCCATTTCCTCCATGTCCTTTCTTTGAATTATCATCACCTTTATTTCCTCCTGAAGAGCCCTCTCCTTTCTGATGTTTAGACCCTTCTCCAAGCAACCTATCATTCCTTTTTTGGTATAATATTCTTACCATCTCATTCATGTCCAAAAATGATTTTTTGGATACCCGTTCTTCCTCTCTTTGATCCATGTCTTTAGGAACTCCCCCTCCCCTTTTAGACATACTTGAAGCTTCTTTTAAGGCTATTGAAGGTGAATCAAAAGGTGGAGATACTGGCACCCTCACCCTCCTTGGTTGAGGATTATCTTATGCTCTAACCAATTGTTTTTTCCCTCTTTGAAGCTTAATCCTGGTAAGCATTAAAACTTGCAAAACAATAAAAAATATATTTGCACAAAACTAATACTCAAAACTGAGCTCCGATACCAATTGATCTAAAAATGAAACTACTTTTATTTGTTGTGCAAGGTATTCATTTCCATTAAATTATATGTTCAAACTATTACTGATGTCTTGCAATTGAAACAAAGTGTTTTTTGATAAATTTTTGAGTCTTATGTGTGAAGGAGGATTAATTCAATTTACTATTTATCATATCAAATCTAAAACATAGCAAGATAAATTCACATAATATATCATAGCAACTGATACGGTAGTTCACCCTCCTCGGCTACATTTGCCAGGTCCAAGGCTCCTAAACGGGCATGTCCTTACTCTTATTAGATGCTCAAATTGGTTATACAGTGAGAAGAAAGCCTAAACAAGAAAAATAAGTTGTGAAAATGAGTTTAGAAGACAAAAATTTGTCAAGAATCACTTCTATTTCACCTCCAATGGCTAACCATAGCCTAATATAGCTCCAACACTCCCTATGCCCTAATGGCTCTCCAAGCTTCTTCGCTAAAAAAACACTTGAAGATAAGATCTATTGGCTCTAAAGCCTATACCATTGGCTCTGGAATTCTCATAATACCCTAAATAAAATAAAAAACTCACTCCAAAAGGATCTCCCTAGTGAAAGTTATGACCTCTTGAAGTTTTGTCCAGTTTCCCCTAAAGAAACTCCACTAAACTTGGCTTAATTGGAGTTAGTCGTGCTAAATTTGGCTAACTCCACCCACAATGGCACACTCTGCCGAATTTGTCAGAACTGTTAGAGGTGGAATTCAATGTTTACTATCGTGGTCATGTTGAGGAGGTAAATCCCCTCTGCGGACAGAGGCGATCCCTACTAGCCCAGACCGGGTCTAGCAACAATCATACAATGCTACAGCGCAAGTTCCTAATTGAAACTTAAAGACCAATAATGAGGGCCTACCTAGATTCCAACGCTAGTTCTTGTAGAAGAGGTGATGCTCTCGTTCCTTTGCTCCGGTAGATCACTATCCCCATGATCCCCGTGAATGGACACCTGCACATACAAGAAACGACACAAACACAAACATAAAATCCAGCATATGCAACTATATATTAGTCAGAAAGGATATAACTCATCATCATCACAAAGAACAATAAGAGTGGAACCATAACCAATAGTCGTCTATTAATAATAAACAAAGAAGAATACAACCATAGTTCTGACGCTAGATTCTCCTTTGGCTGGGTAGTCAGTAGCACATGTCTTGCAAAACTTGTTGGGAATAGGAACAAGCCTCTCTCTCTTTGGTTATTGGAAAAGAATCTCCTTACTTGGATTTGGCCTTATGGGAATGAAGAAGGCTCTTGCAGCATGAAGCTCTTGGAAACTTGACAAATCTCAATCTCTGGAACTCTGGAACTAGATTCCCAAGGAAAATGGACAAGCTTTTATAGATGGATGAAGGGGAGTTGGGATCATCCATAATAATCATGGGATTGGCTTTATCACCAAGGAAGATTCCATGAGATGTGGAAAACCACTTCCTCTCTATGGAAATCCGAAGCCAAACCACCCAACTCAAGATAGATCCAGTCCAGGAATTTGTTAGGATGAATCTTCCGCCATTTATTTGTTAAAAAACACCACTGATTATGGTTGGCGTGAGTGCGACTTTGTGACAGAGCGCCAACTAGCATGCCCTCTTTGGAGGATTCCCCTCATTGGCGAGCGGGTTTCACTATGGAACCGCGCCAATGGAAAAAGGGTTATTTTTAGGGGTTTTAAGCAGGAGATGTCTTCAGGGAAAATGAAGTTCATGTTCAGGGGAATGCAATGCAAGTGTTTGCAGGTCATGTCACTTCTCATAGGTCTCAGAATGAGTCCTCCAAGATGCGGGAGAGGGGTAATAGGGATGGTGACAGATTGTTGTTGATTTAAGCCTGTGGTTCTGATCCTTCGTAATATTGTTAGGGGCTAGCCTGTTTTTTGCCGAAACCTTACCTTAAACAAAATTTATATATGATATGTGACCTAAGGTTGGTAAGAACCAATGTATAGGCAGGCCGGTCGGGCCTGTGGGCTGGTGGCCACCCAACCCGGGGTCGATTCCTACGAACATACAAATATTTTATCACCATAAACCTACAAACTTGGGGCCATATGGCAGCCTCTGGGCTTGCCACGTGTCAGCCCCTGATTGGTCCTCCAAAACAAAATATTCCCGCGAATATTCTTTTGAATATTCAATGGAATATTTTGAGGAATATTCCTCAAAATATTCTTTTTTAATTTATTTTTTTTTTAATTCAAATTTGGTAGCTTTTTGGGCATTTTCAAAATGCGATAACTCCTCCATACGATCTTGGATTTGAGTTTCGTTCGTGGCTACAGGATCATTTTGACAAGGCCTATCCAGAAATTCGTGTTTCAACCAATTCTGAGCAATTCCAAATTTGAGCATTTTTTCCACGTAGGACATGATCACCTGATCATTTTCATAAATTCTAGAGTGGCGAAAAATTTTCAAAGATCTTTCTCTTAACTTCTAAATTAATTTCTACCCCCTGCTCGCCTTAGTTTTTTTCCTACGTCAAGTCATGAACAGTCACCATAACGGTCACTTTCCATCTACCCTGCATGGTCTCTTCTTCAATAATGCAGCTCCCCTCACGCTTTTGCTGACACTGTGACAATCCTCCATTCTGCGCAGTACCCCAACTGCGCAACTCTACAACCCTGGCATTCTAGTTTATGGTCTCGTGCCTCCTTTGAGCTGCCTAGAGTGATAAGACTATGCTTCGTCCATATAGTCAGCTGGATGGATCCCCAGTGTATGGCTTCAATCATCTACCATTCAACTTCCCTAGGAATGGATCACCATTCAACTTCACTAAGTGAACTACTCCACCATCGGTAATCTCCTTGATGACATAGTGCCCTAGCCAATGCATCCAAAATTTTCCAGGAAATTTATGAATCTTGTTGTCATATAATAACACTAAATCATTTACCTTGAAGGTGCGCAGTTTGATGTGTTGATTGTGCCATGCCTTTCTGCGTTCCTTTTAAACTTGCTAATGGAATCTAGCGAGAAACCTATCCTCTTCTAGTTCTTTTAGCTGCTTGAGCCTTTCTTCCATGGCTTCGTGATCCACCATTCCTTTGAATTTTGCTATGCACAGACTAGGTACAATGTATTCCATTGGCATCACATCTTCAACACCATAAACCAACCTAAAAGGCATTTGTCCAGTTAACTTCTTACAAGTTATTATGTAAGCCCATAGCACCACGGGTATGCACAAATCCCAATCATTTCTTTTTGCATTGCAAACCTTCATCAGTGTGCTCTCTAATATCTTATTAAATGCTTCTACTGATCCATTACCATGTGGGTGATATGGCATACTCTTCTGATGGTAAACCTGAAATTCCTCTATCAACACGTTGATCATTTCATTAAGAAAATGAGTACTACAAATTCTCATTAAAATTTTTGAATAGCCAAACCTTGTTAGTACGTACTCAAAGATGAATTTTAGTGTTTTTGCGCTTCTACATTCCTTTAAAGGTTGCGCCTCCACCCATTTGGTTAAACACTCAGTCGACGAATGATGTACCATGTACTTGTCTTCTTCCCTGGAGACTGAATTGGTCCCACAAATTCAGTCACCCATTTCTCGAAAGGTTGTAACAATATCTATGGATTCAAAGGCAGCTCATCTGTCCATGATGGTCTGCTAGTCCTTTGGCATGCATCGAATGCCCTACAATATTCTTTTGAATCCTTATGCATTGTTAGCACCACAACCCAGCACGTAGAATCTTCTGGACTGTTGCTTTTCTCGCATGATGTCCTCCCACAACTCCTCCATGAGCCTTAGTGAGGATTTTGTTTCATTCAAATTCTAGCACATAACATCATAGTATTTCATCTGATCCCATTTTATACAAGTGCCCTGTAATGACAGAAAAGTCTCTCTGCACACCACAAATTCCTTCTTTTGTTGTCTAATATGTCCTTTTGGATCTGTTCCCATCATTAGGAAGTGTATAATATCTTCAAATTGACTATCCACAATACGCACTACAAAGAGCTACACGTCATGTAGTCCTTCCTCCAAATTAATACGCTCCTCTCCTATTTCAATGCGCGACAAATGATCCAATCTAGCATTCAATCATCCTAGTTTCAAAATAACTTCAAAATCATATTCTTGAAATAACAGGCTTGTTCACCAAGTACTTTAATTCAGAATGGTCTGTATATGTCTGCCTAGAAAGTAGTGCCAGAACTTTTGGAGCATGTATACCATAGCCATATCTTCGCGCTCTCCCATTGAATAATTCTTCTCAACTTTAAATAGATTTTTAATTTCAAACGGTATAGGATGATCCAATTCTCTCTCGTCAACCTATGCCAGTACTACTCCTAGTGCAATACATGACATGTCGACATGCACATGAGATTCCTTCTTCTAATCTGGGAAGACAAGGATCGACATGGTGACCATTTTCTTTTTGAGAACATCTAAGCTCCTCTCACATTCTTCATTTCAGTCGAATGTAGCATCCTTCTTTAACAGTTTCTCCATCGGTGCGGTGATTTGGGCATAGCTTTTGATGAACTTTCTATAGTACCCTATATGCCCAACGTCATGCATAGTTGTTTCACACTTCTTAGTGCCTCCAAATTTATTATAACCACCATCTTCATAGGGTCTACCATCAAGCTCTATCTGCATACAATGTGACCAAGCAAGATCCCAAAAGGGACATAGAAAAAACATTTCTTCATATTGAGTGTGATCTGGTACCTCTGACATGTATCTAGCATCAAGCACAGACTTGCTACATGGTGCTTTACTAGTCCAAACATGGTCCAATCGTCAAATTATACCTCCAGAAATTTGTCAATGAAATATTTGAACGTTTCGATGAATACGTGTGAGAAGACCGCTGACGCATTCTTCAACTCAAAAGGCATCACCATATACTGGGAGCATCCCCATTCAATCACGAAGGTCATCTTACTTCTATGCTCTGGTGTGATCTTGATCTGATGGTACCCTGAGAACCCATTAGTAAACAAATGTGCTTCTTGGCCACCAACATTATCCAACATGTCATTGGTGAATGGAGTTGGGAAAGGATCATTCACAGAAGTGTCATTGAAGTTCCTGAGATCTATGTATATTAGTATCTCATCCTTCTGTTTCTTGTCCTAAACTACCATTGGGATTACCCAATCAGACTCTTCTACGGGTTCAATGATGACTGTTGCAACCATTTTATCCAACTCCAAGCAAACCCTTTCTTTATACTTCGGTTCGAGGTGGTAAGGCCTTTGCTTAAGTGGCTTCACATATGGCTTTAGAGTGATCTTCATGACATCCAAGTCCCCTATTATCCCTTTCAGATCTGAAAACATCATGGGGAACAAATCTTGATATTCATGGAGCAATTCGATGACCTTATCTACAGTTGCATCATCCCAGTAGTCCCCAATATGTGCAAGCTTCATCTCTACCTCCATACTAATATTCACCTGTCTAGTTTCGAGTGTCTCAATGATGTTTGGATTCTCTAGTTGTAGTCCTTCAACTTCGTGCTGACCTTCAGTCTTGGGAATGTTAATATTCCTTTGGTCTTCATCTTCTTCTTCCACTGTCACATTGTAGCACTCCAACGTGTGGCTCAGCTGGGTAGTCCAATCATGTTGAATCAAATCTAGAGGATCCTCTGGTATCCTAAAGATTGTTTCCTTGACCTCCTCCAACGCTTCATCAATACATTCAAACCCATCCTCAAATCTAAACATCATAAAAATTCCTTGGCGCAAAGCATCCCATTCTTTAGTTCCATGGTTGAGCTCCATCTCCAAGTACCAATTCATCGATATAACATCCCATGTATGAAAAAATAGATGTACCCACTTCGGATGAGGCTCTACTCCATAATCTTTAGTCCATTTTCCAAATGGTCACGTGAATCACTCCTCCCATCGTATTTTTATGTTAAGTTCCCACACTTCTTTGTCATTCTTCCATTCCTCCCTTGCTTCATTTATCCAATCTAGTTGGATAATAGAAATGGCACACAACAATGCTTCCACATGCTCATCCTTTCTTGAGAGTGCATTTGCCACCACAATTTTCTTCCTTTTTTTGTAGATGATTTCAAAGTCATAACCCAACATCTTTGTGACCCACTTTTGTTGCTCTTCAGAGGATAATTTTTTTTCTAAAAAGTATTTAAGGCTATCATGAGCTGTTTTTACCTTGAAGTGTCTTCCCATTAGATAGGGTCGCCATTTCTTAAGTGCATGGAGTATTGCCAACATTTCATTCTCATAAATAGCTTTATGTAAAAAACTTTTCTTTTGAATGGCGGACTTTCAAAAGCAATGGGTCTTTCATCTTGCATTAAAACAACACCAATTCCATTTCCTTAAATGCATCACATTCCACAATAAAGGTTTTTGTGACCGTCTGGTGTAGCTATAATAGGTTCTTGGCACATTGCCCTCTTTAAGATGTCGAAGGCCTTTGTTGCTTCTAGAAGGTCCATGGAAAATTGCATCTTTCTTCAAATAGTGTTGTTAGAGGTGCTTTGCTATTCTCCCATAATTCTTAACAAACTTGCGATAATACCCTCTCAACCCGAGAAATCCTCGCAAATGCTTTATGGATGTGGGGATTCTCCATTCCTTAATGGCTTTAATTCTGCTAGGGTCTACCTTAACTCCTTCATGATATACAATATGACTGAGATATTCCACCTCTTGTACTCGAAAGAAACATTTGGATCTTTTTGCATATAATTTTTTTTCCTCCAATAGTTGTAGCACCCTGTCAACATGTTCAACATGAACCTTCCAAGACTTGATGTAGATTAGTATATCATCAAAGAATACTAACACAAATCTTCTAAGGAATGGTTTGAAAATATTGAATTCATCAAACCTTGAAATGTTGAGGGTGCATTGGTAAGGCCAAAAGGCATGACCAAAAATTCATAATGACCCTCATGAGTTCTAAATGTTGTTTCGGAATGTCTTCAGTCTTCATTCTGATTTGATGATATCCTGAACGAAGATCCAACTTGGTGAAGTAAATTGATCCATGCAATTCATCCAGTAATTCATCAATGACAGGAATGGGAAACTTATCTTTATTAGTGAGCTTGTTGAGCTCCCTATAATCCGGACACATGCGCCATGATCCATCCTTCTTGTGCACCAATACTACTGGAGCAGAGAAAGAACTTTGACTCGGTTGAATTATACCAGCCTCTAGCATTTCTGCAACCATACGTTCAATTTCACTTTTTTGGGTATAGGGATATC
>APFE031602109.1:0-13640 GCA_000404065.3 Pinus taeda | reverse complement strand
TTTTTCTTTTTTGTTATATATGTTTTCTATTTGATTTTTTTTTTTGTGATGTTTTTTTTTTTACTAACATGAAGATCACCAACATTTAAAAAAAAATATCCACACTTAATTGATTAGAAAATTTAAAGTGTAAAAACTAAGTCATTTAAACAAAAAGGGTTGATGCTCATGAGCACTTTTCAAAATCAAGATGGAAATCACTAACAAAAAAAAAAGTTCACACTTGACACATAAAAGATTTTAAAGTGTCAAAAATAAGCCCTCTAAAAAAATGTGTTGATGTTGCATCAACACTTTTCAAAATTAGCATGAAAATAACTAGCATTTAAAAAAATTGTTCACACTTCATACATAAAAAAGTTTAAAGTGGCAAAAATATGCTAAAAAAAGGAAGGTGTATTCCAGAATCACCATTTTTCAAAATCGAGTGATTTTTTGCTAACTCAAAAAAACGGGTACTAGGTCATTTTCTCATTTGATCAGTAACTATGTTATTCTCTAAGATGGTCATTATGGTCACCTACAAGAAGAGTATCATAGTAAAAGCCAGCAATAAGTTGTTATTTGAACAAGTGTGGGTACACTTTGGGATCTGACAGTCCATTATCTCAGTTCGGGACAACAAGTTCCTAGGTACATTTTAGTCAAGTCTTTGGTCGATGTTGGATGCCAAGCTCACTAAGCCCACGACTTTCCACCCCCATATTAATGGCCAAATAGAGTTCATAAATAGGATGATCATACACCTTTTGCGTATGTACAATGTGAAGCATCCCCGAACATGTGATTAAATCCTCCCTTATGTCTAGTATAACTACAATAGAGTTCTCCATAGCTCAACTGGCGAAAACTCCTTCCAGGTGGGATTGGGATTCCAGCCATTATGTCCCATTGATATGGTCATACCATTTATAGTTACTCAAGAAGATTTGGATCATGTCCAATCTCAAGCTGACATGGATAACAAATACCTACAAGCTCAACATTCCACCATTCCTTGGCCTTCACCTAGTATTCAATGTGGACTGCCTTCGACCATACTTTCCACTATTTCTAGACACATCCTACATTGCAGAACAACATACACCAATGGAGTTAAGCCTGGATTGCATGGAATAGGCCAAAACTGATTGGGTCATGGACATGCAAATCAAGAACAATCACCAACAGAGGATTCAACTTTATCGAGCTTTCAAAGGAGGCCAACTCCTTCACCAGGGCATGTGGTTCGCTAGGGACTAGCCTCAAGAAATTCCCTCTTCATGGAGGTTTTGCATGCAATGGGGACTATTAGCTCCTAAGAAGGGAGGATTGATCCAAGTGGATATTGGTGGTCACCCATGTATTCCACCTATACCTCCAGTCGGTTTCATCGATTTCCTTGTTTATAGCAACATTTACTATATCTAATAGCTTTTTGGGTCCTAAACTTCTCAAGAAGTTTTGACCTCCTAAATTTTGTTTGTTTGAGGTCTGCAAAAGGTCAAAATCCATATGCAAGGGCATGTGGAAAATCGTGAAGTACTCAGAGAGATCTTTCCAGTGATGTATCATACCCACCAAACAAAGATAATATGCTAAGTTATGAACTTAGGAAGTTGGTTACCCAACTAATCCCAACAGTGCCCACAAATTCTTGGTGTTCCATCTCCTCGGGTTAGGGTTTTGGTTATTTATGTTTTTCCCTTGTTGTTCACTAATAAAAAATTCCCTTAAGCCTCATTGTAATATTTCATAGGCATGTAGATTCCACATCTCTTCTCAGAGATAAGATACCATCACCCAAGCTAGTTTATTTCCATTTTTGTATGTAATCATATTTTAGTTCTTTGATATTAATGAAATGAAGTTTATTTCTACCGCATATTTGTGTTTATGTGTATATCTGTATTTTTTTCCGTTGCTCCATAAGTTCGGATCATGGATAGTCAGGTAAACTTATAGTCCATATAATGGGTTGGGCATAGTTTTTATTATTTAATGACATTTTTGAAAAGTCTAAACCTAAATCGTAACCCCCCAACAGAAGCAAAAAATGCTATCATTGTTCATTGTTGAGGAACATAGTAAATTTCAAGTTTTGCAATGTCAGTTATTTTTGTAACTTCTTTTTCAAAGTCAGGAGGTAGATTTTATATTAAAAAATGGTGTCCATACAATATAGCTTAAGTTTACAAAAAATATATAGTCCTAGGAAGCCATAACCTAGAATCCCTACCAAGGATGAAGCAGTCAAAATATACTATGGTGACCTATCCATATATACCTCTTAGAATTGCATAGGTATACTACTTAACATACTAGCATAATGTAAATAATACTCAACTAACATACTAGGTTACCAAAGGAAAATTAAAAATGTAATTCCCATTTTGGGATTTAGTTACTAGGTCCACATGAGTTGCTAGCCTCTAGGTCTTCATATTTCATAGCTATAGAGACTCCATATTTTAGGCCATTTCTAATTTTTTCCCTATAAACATGGTCATGGATGCCTAAGCTTGAATCTCCCATTCCATATTTAATGTTCCGAACCCCTAGTCGAGGAACACTATGTAATCTATCCATAAATTCCACTAATCAATGCACTCATAATCTTATGGAAGAAAATATACCTGAGTTACCAATATTTGACCCTGGATCATAACTAGATCCCACTTGCAATTGTAATGATGATTATGGCATAAGGGTATTAGCCTTAACCTCGAATCCATTAACCACAAGCAATTGTAAAACATTATATAATTTAACCCTTATCCCTCTCACCAAGGCTTGATTTTATGTCACATAGAGCCATCGTTCACCCTTGGATGGACCAATTACTACCACATGTAAGATTCATTTCCACCAAAATATAGTTCTTTAGAGAATGAATCAAAGAGACATGCATACTATTGGAAGGTGAGGTCATTTAAGCCATTTCCTCCAAATTTCCATCATGACATGACAAGTATTATGGGAAGGGTTTCCTATATTAATGCTTCACTACTTCATGTGAGTGGGAACCTAGATCTTGAGTCCTTCAATTCTGCCTTTATGCACAAAACACTTCCTTGTATTTGAACCCTTGAATTAACCTTTTAATTTGCTTCAATGTTTAGACTTTGACATATTTTGGTAAGCTTTAGGTTTGTAAGTAGGGGGAATTTGAAGGATGCATTAGATAACCACCATTGAGTTGTTAATCACTAACACCTTTCAAACACATTTTTCTTTTAGTAAATTGATTCCTTGATGGACTTTAAGGGCTTCTACTTCATTGGAATATGTTGACAATAATCACAGTTGTGCTTAGATTCATGTCCATATATCCAAGGTTAGAGAAAATATCTGACACTTTACCTACTGTCTAATATAGATATCCATATGTCTTGTAGCACATTGTCAACAATTCAATCGTTTGGATATATAGAGTTTTTTGTTTATGCATAGTGTATTGTTATTAACTTGGAGAATATAGTGTTTTTTATTGAAATGTTAGTGAAATGAAAATTGATTCCATCAAAGGGAAGAAAATGTTGGGAGTTGAATTCAAAGGGAAAATGTGCAGACAAGTAGCGTAGAAGGCTATCCATTTCCTTCTTTACTAGGATACTGCATGTTGAAAATAACAACAAGAAATGCTATAAATAGAAGTGCTAAAAATAACACTGCTATAAATAGAATTTTGGGATACATTCCAATTTTAGTTAGTCCCTAAAGTAAAATTGAGAATTAAAATTCGAATTTGATCTTAGCAACTATTCTAAAATAATTAATTAATTCATCTTAAGTTAATTAGTTGTAGAGAATCAAACGTGAAGTCTATGTGAAGACATGCAACAGTTTCTCCGTTGATTGAGGAAGTTATCCCTTGATTAAAGGATATGAAGATGAGTTGTACTTTGAGTAGTAATTATTTAGCTCAATTAACTGAGTTAAGTCCAGTTAGATTAGTTCAAATAGTTTGTTGAACTAACCGTGAGTTCAGTTAGTTAATGCATGCATGCATGTAACTTCTGAACTTCATATAACTGAATGTTCTCTCATAAATAACTCATGCATGTCAGTTCAGATAGAGACCCAATTGAGATCAGATGATGGGACATTGTACTATTAGTTGCAGGAATATTCCATGGAGAATATCTCTTGCATGCAGAAGGAATTCATTCCTTGGATATTGCACAATTACTTTTGAGTTTGATGAATGTGTGATGAGGCCAATTCACACAGGTGACAACACTGGACCCCAAGAGAAACCACACAAGGAAATAGGAGGCTTGGAGGGTTAGGGGAAGGCATATCTTATGTCTATTTAGTCTGTGAGTTGTATTGTTGAATTGTACTAAGAGAAGGATAGCTTGTGAGCTAATGCTTTGTGTAATCTAAACATATTTCCACTTGTATGATAATACAGAGATCAGGGTTTTTAGCTAAGGATTTCCCCAGAGTATTCTTCTTTATTCATGTGTGATTGATTTCTCATTCTCAATTATATGTTCTATTTGATCTTGCTCAAATTCAAATAAGCTTTCGCAAGTTTGTTGTAGAAGTAGATCTTATATTTTTCTTTAGTATATTGCATAATCTATTGATCTACAGTGGGAATTTCTACATGGTATTAGAGAAAAGGTGATCAAAGCTAAGAACAATATACAAAGAAGGGAGAAGTTTGAAGTTTCAATTTCTTGATTATAAAACTTGAATTCTTATCACATCTCAAATTTCACCAATGGCGTTCAATGGTTTAAAACTCGAGTATGTCCTTGATGGCAACTTGAATTATATAGCCTGGAAGGATCGCATGGAAGCAATATTAAAGGACAATGGACTAAAGGACTTCATTGATCAAGAAGTCCCCAAGCTAGTAGTGGCTAATGCTACAAAATTGGCGAAATGGAAGAAATGTGTGGCTAGAGTGAGGAGAATTCTCTTGGAGGGAGTTTGAGACCACATTATCTCGAGCCTCCATGGGAAGGAGACACCATTTTCAATGTAGAAAACATTGGAAGATCTATATCAGAACAGTAGTGATCAGAAGAATCTGGCGCTGAAAGACAAGCTTCAGAAAATCAAGCGTGAAAAGGGCAACATGATCTCTACATATCTGAACAAGTTCACCACCTGCAGGGATGAGCTTGGAAGTGTAGGGATCATGACAACCAATGATGACATGGTGAGTCTTACTCTCCTTAGTCTTCCTAAGAGCTAGCATAGCTACCAAGACTCAGTAAATGGAAGAGAGAAACTTCCAGTTTGGGAACAAATTTGGTCAGGTTTGATGCAGGAGGAGATAAGGAGAAGCACCAGAGATGGATCTTCATCAAAACAAGATGATGAAGAAAATCTATCCTTAGCAAGTAAGGCGAGGAAAGGGAAAGGGAAGGCATCCCATCTCAAATCCAGTTCTTCCCATGGTGGGAAGAAGTTTGAGAAATTGAAGTGTGATGCTTTCATTGTCATGAGGTGGGCCATTATGCTACAAATTGTCCATAGAAGAGATCCAAGAAGGGATCCTTGAAGGGATCAAATAGTGGGGCACTGGCCTCATAGTTCGAGTTGGATTTTTCTCTCATTGCATGCATGGTTTAATCCATGGTGGGATGTGTGTGGTACTTGGATAGTGGAGCCTCTTTCCACATGTCCGACAACAAGAATCTTTTCAGTACCTTGGATGAGAAGGATCTCTAGAGTCGGATCGAGATGGGCGATGATGGAAAGTACCATGTTTCAGGTGAAGGTACGGTTGTGTTTCAAAGGGAGAATGGAGCTCCTCTCACCTTCACTGATGTAAAGTATGTACTGAGTTTGAAGAATAATCTTGTGTCTATTGCTATGGTAGAAGATAAAGGCTATGATGTAGTCTTTAGTAAAGGAAAGGTATTCCCGAGGCATATCGGTACTGGACAGACCAAGAGGATTGGGATTCGAGTAAAGAATCTCTACAAGCTAGAGGTAGACGAATGTGCTGCACTGAGTTCCAAACCAGAGGTTGTGCAAAGCCAAGATGTTGGTGAGCTATGGCATAGAAGATTGGGCCACTTGCACCATGGGGCCTTGAAGATCATGCAACAGATTTCTACTGGACTTCCCAAGGGAAAACTAGAGTAGAAAGATACATGTAAAGGTTGTAACTTGGGTAAGTATGTGAAATATTCCTTTAAGGATCGAGACAGTAGAGTTGGAGCAATCCTGGAGAGAGTTCACACAGATGTTTGTGGACCATTCTCTACAAACTCCACCACAAAACAAAGGTACTATGTTATTTTTATTGAAGATTTTTCTTGTAGATGTTGGATCTATTTTATGCAAAAGAAGGATCTGACCTTCTTACGGTTTTGTGAGTTTAAATCCTTGGTAGAGAAAGAATCCGGAAATAAAATAAAAGCCTTGCATAGTGACAATGGTGGAGAGTATGTCTCCCAATAGTTTGAGGACTTCTACCTACAAAAGGAATTAAATGGGAGTTGACAGCACCCCATAACCCATAGCAGAATGGGGTGGCTGAAAGGAAGAATAGATTGGTTGTGGGAGTAGCTCAAGTGATGTTGCATGAACAAAGCCTACCACTTCATTTTTGGGCTGAGGCATGCAACACAACAAGATACTTGTAGAGCAGAAGCCTGCACCATATACTGGGGATGAAGACAACTATGGAGGCCTTTTCCAGGAAGCGACCAGATGTGAGTCTCTTCAGGATCTTTGGATCATCAGTTTCTTGCCATGTGACCAAAAATCCCTGGAAGAAGCTAGATCCAACAACTGAGTTGGGGATACTTTTCAGGTATAATGGTACACCCCACAACTATCAGGTGTTCCTACCTACTAGTCAGAGGGTAGTGGTACGTAGAGATCTAAAATTCGACGAGCAGAAAACCATATGAGTGTCACTTGAGAGGGAGATCAAGTTGCATACAGAGGAGGAACTTTTAGTTCCTAAGAAGGAGGAGCCTCACACTGATACAGAGAAGCCACATGCAAAGGATCCAGGAGTGGAGACTTCCACTCATGCTGAGTCTTCCATATATGGGTGGAAATTCTCAAGCGAGGCTGAGAGGTTGATGATGGATGCATGAGAAAATGTGGGAAAACCATCTTCTCAACACAGATAGAGGAGGTCACTCAAGTAGTACACTGGTTACATGGCCCTAGTTGAGGAGTGTGTAGAGTCTGAACCTTCTTCATTCAAGGAGGCAATGCATCAATGAGTGTGGGTTGATGCAATGGTAGAGGAGTATGACTCTATAATTTCGAATAGTGTGTGGTATGTTGTCCCAAGACCTCAGGACGAGTTAGTGGTGAGTTCCAAATGGATTTACAAGGTAAAACAGGTAGCTGATGGCAGTTTTGAGAAACATAAGCCAAGGTTTTTTGCCCGTGGTTTCTCACAGGTCAAGGGGATCGACTACAATGAGACCTTTGCTCCTGTAGCAAGGTACTCATCTATCAGATCAAGTTTGGCACTATCATCTCAGATGGGTTGGAAGATCCATCAGATGGATGTGAAGGCAACGTTCCTAAATGGGAAGATTGAGGAAGAGGTGTACATTGAGTAGCCAGAAGGTTTTGAGACCTTTTATCATGAGTTACATGTGTGCTAACTCAAGAGGGATTTGTATGGGTTGAAGCAATCACCTCATGCTTGGTACACCAAGATGGAAATTTATTTCACCGGGTTGGGCTTCACCAATAGTAAAGAAGATGCAAACCTTTACCACATCATGGTAGAAAGTAAGCCATCGATCATTGTTCTTTATGTGGATGATCTGATTTTGACAGGTGATGATCAGTTGATCAAGCCTTGCAAGGAGGACCTTGCAAGAGAGTTCGAGATGAAAGACATGGGTCTTATGCACTACTTTTTGGGCATGGAAGTGTGGTAGAAATATGGGGAAGTATTTGTGTCTCAAGGCAAGTATGCCAATGAGATACTTAGGTGCTTCCACATGGAGAAGTGCAAGGCCATGCAGACTCCTCTAGCTAGGAACTCGAGGAAGGAGGATGTTACTTCAGGTGAGGTAGTAGCTACTATTGTATATTGGAAGCTTGTGGGTTCACTAATGTATCTAGTGAACACATGAATAGACTTATACTTTACAATGAACCAGTTGAGTCAAGCTATGGTTCAGCCTACCAAGCGGTTTTGGAAGGCAGTGAAGCATGTGCTGAGATACCTCAGAGGCACATCTCAATATGGATTGTGGTACAGAAAGATAGAGGGAGTGAAGCTTCAGGGCTTCATAGATGCAGATTGGGCAGGGATTCCAACAGACCAGAAGAGCACCTCTGCAGGAATCTTCAACCTTGGTTTAGTTGCAGTTTCCTACTACAACAAGAAATAGAGGTTAGTTTAAATTAGTTCAGCAAAGGTTGAATACATGGTTGCCAGTCAGGCAGCATGCAAGGCCATTTGGATGTGGAAGGTTCTAGTGGGATTGTTTGGTCAGAGGATGGATCCAATAATGATCTACTGTGATATTCAGAGTTGTATCAAACTCTCTAAGAATCTAGTTTTTCATGACAGGTCCAAGCACATTGATATCTAGTACCATCATCTTCATGACAATGTGGTGAAGAGGATCATGGTGTTGTTGTATGCTTCGAATGAGGAATAGGATGCAGATATTTTGACTAAGGCATTGTGAAAATGCAAGTTCGAGTTCCACAGGGACAGGGTTGGGGTGACTGATAATCCCTGTCTTGTTGAGAGGGACTACTGAAAATAGAAACAAGATATGCTAAAAATAGAAGTGCTAAAAATAGCACTGCTATAAATAGCATTTTGGGATACATTCAAATTTTAGTTAGTCCCTAAACTAAAATTGAGAATTAAAATTTGAATTTGATCTTAGAAGCTATTTGTAAAATAATTAATTAATTCATCTTCAGTTAATTAATTGTAGAAAATCAAATATGAAGTCTATGTGAAGACATGCAACAATTTCTCCATTGATTGAGGAAGTTATCCGTTGATTAAAGGAGATTAGGATGAGTTGTACTTTGAGTTTTAATTAGTTAACTCAGTTAACTGAGTTAAGTCTAGTTAGATTAGTTCAAATAGTTTCTTGAACTAATTGTGAGTTCAATTAGTTAATGCATGCATGCATGTAACTGCTACATTTCAGATAACTAAATATTCTCTCATAAATAACTCATGCATGTCAGTTCAGACAGAGACTTCGTTGAGATCAGATGATGGGATAGTGTACTATTAGTTGGAGGAATATTCCATGGAGGATATCTCTTGCATGCAAAAGGAATTCATTCCTTGGAGATTTCATAGTTAATTTTGAGTTTCATGAGTGTCTGATGAGGCGAATTCACACGGGTGGTAGCGGTGGACCCCAAGAGAAACTATGCAAGGAAATAGGAGGCTTGAAGGGTTGAGGGAAGGCATATCTTGTGTCTATTCAATCTGTGAGCTGTATAGTTGGATTGTACTAAGAGCAGGATAGCTTGTGAGCTAATGCTTTGTGTACTCTGAACATATTTCCACTTGTATGATAATACAGAGATAAGGGTTTTTAGTTGAGACTTTCCCTAGATTATTCTTCTGTGTTCATGTGTGATTTCTTTCTCATTCTCAATTATATGTGTTCTATTTGATCTTGAACAAATTTGATTAAGCTTCCAAAAGTTTGTTGTAGAAGTGGATCTTGTATTTTTCTTTAGTATATTGCATAATCTGTTGATCTACAGTGGGAATTTCTACATTGCATTCATCAATTATGTCCCAAGTTTCTTTTTGCAGCTAATATAAGGAGTAATTTGTAGAGTATATGGTGGTTTTTTATCATGTATTTTGTAGAACAGAGAGTATATTTCATGTGAAGAGGGGTAGAAAAATATTAGGAGTTGAATTGTAAAGGAAAATGTGGAGAAAAAGTAACATAGAAGACTATTTATTTCCCATCTTTCTAGGTTGGTGCATTAAACAATTATGTGCCATAGTTTGTGGGAGACTTCAACACTTTTGTATTTGTTACAGAAGATAAAAATTATGTTACAATAGCGAACCAACTTGGAATAGTATGATTCAAACTTCAAATGTCAGGAAAATAACTAGAAATTGAATCATCACCGGATCCAAGTGGCACATTTCAATTGCAATTGTAGTGAACGAAAATAGAGATGAGGTTGTGCTACATAAATCAACCTTGAGGTATGCCATTACAACTTGTGCAAACTTTTCTAAAATACAAAATGAATTTTGGGATAACATGGATTTCTCTATTATTGTAATTTTTTTCTATATCAGCATCCTTTATATATTGTATTTATGGATCCTTATTTCTAACCTTTCACCTAATTGACCTCATGCCTTTACCTATGAATGCCTATGTTTCATTGTAACTACCATAAGGTATGTCAAAAGTGTAAGGAATATGTGACCATGTTTGTTAATGGGAATGTTTAATAATGGGAGTAAAACTCCTTCCCATTTGCTCAATTTTCTTTTGGCTAGTTCTATCTGACTCTTTAGCTTGTGGTTTTTTATCCTTTGGTCTCCCAATTTGATTCCAAAAATTTTCATTTCTTCTCAATCAGAGAGAATATGAAACATTATTGATCCTACCCAAATTCTTGCATTCTATAATATATATGTCTCAAAATCGTTTCTGACTCTCTACACTTGATACTTTCCCATCTCCTTTTCCATTCTTCACAACCCATTATGTCAATAATGAAAACTTCCTGATATCTACCTATCCACTCGTTTTCTTTTTGCAATCATTGCCCCCTTTTTAAAAACCAAACACCACAAATATTCACACAAAGGAAAATAAAAAAGGTTGAAAAGTTAAAAACTAACAGAATCATCAATTGGTTTGGGAGGTGTAGAGTAAATTTGTTAAAATCCTACTTGTGACAATATCACTCTTTGTGTGTCTATTGTTGATTTAGATCTTTATAAGCTAATGATTGAGTACAAAAAACCTCATCCTCATATCCAGGCTCAAGGGTAGAACTATTTTTATTTCAAGAATATAAACTAACATAATTGTCCCTCTCTCATCAACATTACCACATTATAAGAAAATAGAAAATAGTATAGTTTTCCATAATCTCTCCCATTAGTTGTTGTAACTAATTAACATACAAATACAATATATATGCAACAAAGAATTATGGAAAATGGGTATGTAAATTCATAGTTTCATGTAATTTGATTTGCAGTATTAACTTATTTTTAGTTAATATAAGGTTGTGAATCAGATAATAGAACTGTCATGGTTAAGACAAAGTTCAACAATTCAAAGTGAGTAATATGAAGTGAGGATTACTTATCAACACAAGCTATTTGACATTCAATTTGCAATAGATAATTTTTAGATAAATGAAAAATATCTAGAAAATTTAGAGTAGGACTATGCAGGGTAGGATTTTATGCTTGTATATAATCCAAAATTTTGGTAGGGGTAGGATATAAATAAATATAGATGTTTATTTATCCTTTTATTATTTAGTCAAGTCATATTAAAGTATTGAATGTGTGAAGGATCAAATATGTGTCTTTCATCAAAGGGAAGAATAACTCAGTTTATCTCAAACATGTTCCCACCCCTATGTTGTGTATCCTATGTTTCTTTGCTCAAAATGACTTAGGGTCTACCCCCTTTTGGAAGGGGATGCTCTTGAGAAAATTAGGGGCTTCCCCCATATCCTCTAGATGTTTCCTTCTTAAAGTGATGATGTTTGGGAAATGAGACTTGTTTGTTTTAGGTATGTCTAAGGGTCTCTTATCCAAAATGGTGCCCATATGGCATTGGTTCTCCCAAAAAATATTCACCTTTTTGGTTGGAACTAATAGAATGATAAACCATCTATTCAACACCTATGGGAAAATGAAAATTTTCCCCATCCCCTATCACTGAAGTCTTAAAATTTGTTCTACATATGAATAAATATGCACATTTTTCAAAACCATATTTCTCGTATGTCACAAAAATATTGTAGAATAATAGGTTTTAGAACTTTCCACATGTTGGTGGAAAGGCATGACTATATACCTAGGAATCTAAGACAACATATATATAGAGGGGAAGCCTATAGAATATGACCACTAAGAAGTTCAATATGAAATATAAATGAAAGGAGTCAACTTTGATTGCCCTAATTTTGTGAATAAGGAATATGGGGGTGAATGGTGGGGGGACATGGTTAAAAAACACCTAAATGAAAAAAAAATATGAAATCTTTTTAGGCTAGGTCGTAACTCCTCAAATGAATTGTTATTTTCCATTAAGGCTGATCATAGATATATACATGGAGGGAGAGACTATTGAGCTTCATCTCCCAGTGTCTCTTCATATTCTTATTCTCCTTATTTTAAATTTACACTATTTTACATATATTCACCCAATTTTAATGATTAGGTGTCAACATTCCCCCCTTAATCTGAGGGGATGTTGGTGAGTCCAAGCATCACTCTGAATCTTTCGAATTTTTATCTTCTAAGCGCTTTGGTAAAGTTTTTTGCAATTTTCTTAGTTTTGGAATAAGGGCATAGATGGATTGTCTTTGTCTCAACACGATGTCGAACTAGATGGTATTTTGTATTGATATGATTCATTTGATCATGGAAATTTGGGTTATTGGCGAACTCTATTGGAAAAGTGTTTTCAGTCATGAGTGGAGTTGAATGCACTTGTTTCACCTATAAATCTTCCAAAATTTTCCTGAGCCACAAAATTTCCTTTGTCTCTATAGCTTCTACCACATATTCTTCCTCAGTTGTGGAATTCGTTGGAAATTATTATTTGCATGACCTCCGGGAGACAACTCCTGATCTAAGACTCATGAATAACTTGAAGTGGGTACCTCAGTTTCTTTATCTCCATCAAAGTCTGAATCAAATTATCCAACCAAGTTGAAGTCACTCACCTATGTATACTTAATTCCAAAGTTTTGAGTTCCCTTCAAGTAATTTAGAACTCTTTCCATAGCCGACCAATGTCCCTCATAAGGATTTTGCATAAACCTCGAAAGGATTCCAACATCAAATGAAATGTCTGATATAGTAGTACTGAGGCAGTTGAGACTTCCTACAAGTTGTCTATACTTTGTTGCATCCTCAAATTCATTCCGTTCAGTGGATGTGATCTTTAAGTTTTGCTCCATTGGAGTATTCAAAGGATTGCACTCAGCCATGCTAAATTTTTTCAACAGTTCTCTAATGTACTTCTTCTAAGAGAGGAATATAAACTTTGGATGTTGAGTTACATCAATACCAAGATAGTAGCGAACATACCCCAAGTCTATCATTTCAAAATCTTTCTGCAATTCCTTCTTTTTGGATTCAATATAGCTCACATTTTTCCCTATCATAAAAATATCATCTACATACACCACAAGATATACAACTATTTTTTGAACTTTCTTGAAAAACAAAGTTGCATAATCAAGATCATAATTTTTGAAGTTGAGTTTCATAAGATGCTTAGTTAACTTCTTGTACCAAGCTCGTGGTAATTGCTTAAGGCCTTAAAAGGACTTTATAGGTTTTCATATTTTATGCTCCTTGTAGGAATTTATAGGGTAAGTTCCTCAGACAGAACACCAGAAGGACACCGCTCACAAATAGATCACAGATCAATACACCAGTATTTTGACGTGGTTAAAACCCTCAGAGAGGGAAATAGTCCACGGCCTGCGCCAAC
>APFE031602092.1:0-13830 GCA_000404065.3 Pinus taeda | reverse complement strand
CCTGGATCTAGTTTCCACCATCCAGGCTGCGAGGAGTTTTGTATTCATTATATTGTAGACCAATTATAAACAGATGGCTGCGTCCATACTGTGTCTACGCGAGTCTATGGTTATGATGTATTATGAAATCATTCCTGTATTAGAATATTTAGTCTGTTAGTTAAAGTTTTGATCTTAGTATGGGAATGCCTACCTCAGCGATGATATAATCTTATACATGTATTTTGTGTTGAAAATTGCAGGTTCTGACCAGGCTCTCCACGAGATAATCCTTGAAATGATAAAGTACTTCACCCTTCCTAGATGATATAAAACCCTTATCTATTGCAGGCTTCGCACTTTAGGGGGCAATCTGTTACACTAAAATTTGTCACCATGACTATCTGCAGTTAATATGGCTCCATCAATAGTCATATTATCCTCCTTGTCAAGCCTAATACCTCTGATCTTCATGTCAAGCTTCAAAA
Source organism: Pinus taeda (assembly GCA_000404065.3). Lineage (NCBI taxonomy): Eukaryota > Viridiplantae > Streptophyta > Pinopsida > Pinales > Pinaceae > Pinus > Pinus taeda. The sequence goes on along the minus strand of APFE031602092.1, from coordinate 13,363 downwards.
AAGAGAGAAAGTCAATAAAAACATGTTTATCTCTGGGTACGCAGGTTCTCTCTACCTTGCCTGCGTGTACGCATCCCAAACTCATTGTACCTGTGTACTTGTACGCTCTGTAAGCCAAGGATGGGTGCGTACCCCTGTAAAGGTCAAAAGGTACGAGTTTCATCTTTAAAAATTTACTTGTGGTCACTTCTAGAGCCTTCTAGAAGAGTGTTTGACGTGTATTGAGCGCCTCCAGATGGTTCATGCATTCCTATGATAGAGGAACTTATCCCATCAAGAGAGGAGCTACCCCATCCAAAAGAGGGAGTATCCCATTGATGTTGGAACTGAATAACTTCCTTTAGAATACTATAAATACAGGCCTTGGGCCAGATGAGGGGAGGTTGAAAGCTGAACATTCTAAAGGGTAAATGCTGCTGGAATTAGGACTTCCATTGTTGACTTGTGAGGAGAGATCACTATCCTTCCTTGTTGCCATATTGGGAGTGGGTGAGCTTGTCAAAGTAGAGGAAATCTCTTGCTGGACCCTGGGAGGAGCTTGCACAACACCAAGGCTCAGGTTGTAATGGTTCCTTTTTTGTTTCCTTAATACAAATAAGTCCATTCTTCTCAATGATTTGTTGTTAATGAATTATTTCATGTACTCCTTGGTCTATGTGATGAATATGCTTTGTTTTATGATGAATATTCAGGTGTTATGTAATCGTTTGCTTTGTTAGTGTATGCAGGTCTTAAAGTGAAGGAGGAGCTCATCTGGATCAGCAAGGCTGGACTGCTACAACAAGCGTTGGACCTAAGGTAAGATCGGAAAACATTTGGTTTCTCATAGAATAATGTATGTTTAGAGAAGGATTGCTCTTGTTTGGTTTGTTTGTCACTAGAGAGTCTTAGACTCCTAGGGAGGTTAGGTTTGTCCGCAAAAATAACTCTTTCCGCATGACAAGGTGTGTCCGTATGCTTATACTTCTCCATGTGAAATATCTGAAGTATTTCAAAGGAATACTTCCCCTCACTCACAAACAACTCACCATCACCCTACCATACTTCCATCCTAAGGAAGTAATGCATCTAGCCCATGTATTTCATATCAATTTCTCTTGCAAGGTCCTCTTTTCAAGAGTGGATCAATTGCTCATCCCCTATAAGTATCAAATCATCAACATACAATACTAAGATAAGAAACTTTCCATCTACCAAAATGTGATCAAGACTGAGATTTGCTTCACTTTTGGTGAAGCCTGATCTACTGAGATATGTGTCGCTCTGAGTGTATCATGCTCAGGGGCCCTAATTGATACCATACAAGGCTCTCCTCAGTCTACACACATGTGTCTCCCTATCATATGTCTCAAATCCCTCTCGCTGCTCTATGTAAATTTCTTCCTCAACAACTCCACTCACAAAGGTAGTCTTCACATCCATGTGATGGATCTTCCACCCCATCAACACAACTAATGAAAGATTGGTTATGATTAAGGAATATCTTGCCACTAGGGCAAAAATTTCCTCATAGTCAACTCCTTCTATCTAAGAGAAGCCTTTGTCCATAAATCTGGCCCCGTACTTCTCGATACTCTCAACAGCTGCATGCTTCACATTGTAGATCTAATTTGAATTAACCACTGACTTTTTCTCTATTCTCCGCACCACCTCTCATTGTTGGCTTAGGGGGTCCTGACCCAGGTTCAACGTTAAGTTAGTCAAACCAATCCCTACACTATCGGCCCTTTCAGCATCAGCCCGCGGAGTGCGGACTGAAGTGTCACCCGAATCAGTATTTGGGGATGCTGGAACCAAGTTTCCACACCAAGAGATTAGTGTAATGTCATTTTATGCCCTAATTCTCCCTTCACGCAGATCAATAAGCCTTTTAGGTCTTATCGATATACTTCCCTTAATCACCCTTAGACCTTCGTGAAGGTCTACGATTTTCTTTCATGGACCTTAAACAGGTGAATCAACTACTTATGCGCTTCTCAGACTACTTCTACTTCTGTATTTACCCAAATCAACTTAAGTGTCTCATAATTTTAACATGCTTTCAGATATTCTTCATGTAAACATATATTATGACTTTCGTTCATACAAAAATGTAAAACATAGAGATTCACACATAAACACAACATTAAATCATAAGTTGTTGGCTTGTAGGGGCCTCACCCAAGTTCAGAGATGATTTAGCCAAACCAATCCTGGTACTACTGGCCCTTTCGGCGACAGTCCGTGGAGGGCGGACTAAGGTCTCACCTAAAGTAGTATGGGAGGGTGCTAGAACCAAGTTTCCGCACCCTAGAGATGTCTGATGGTTTTTGGGTGGTCCGCGGTTTGACCCTGCGCGCACATTGCTACGTGCACCTATCAGTACCTCACAGCCTCCAATGTTACCTTCGCACAGTCCTGTTCGAGGCACGATCCGTGTTATTACCTAAGTTCCTTACTATTAACTTGATATTATCCAATTACTTAACTTATCTGTATGATCCCAATTATACTTAACAATGTTTAATATTCATATAAGTGTGCATGATAAACAAAACAGTATAAATGCATAGAAAGTAATATAAAAGTAGATACACAGTATTTGGAATCAAACTTCTCTTTACTATTCTTCTTCTTGGGTTACACACTCAACTCCGCCCTGCGCACTCAACTATAGGGATCCACGCACTCAGACGCGGACTCTACTACGCCTCTTCGCACTCGGCTACAAAGCCTCTTTCTACTACTACAACAACCCAAAATACTTAGACTTCTTCTCTATCCACTACTAGATCATTCATTTTTATCCATCTCTAATTATCTTTACAACTTAGAGCCTAACTCTATTTATACAATCCCATGGTCTGTGTACCATGGGTAATTCGACATGACATTACATTACATTACAAAACTTAAGGTGAACAACTCGATGACTCAATGCACATTTCACACTCCGCACCCGCAATTCACAGAGTCTTACAACATATTTGACCAAAACTTGGGCTTTGAGCCCCAAAACATGTTGTGGGGGGATTCCATGCCCAACAGGCCCCCAACACAAACATCGTGACTCGCCCCCGAGTCACTGTGTCTCCACAGTGATCTTGGTATGGAGTCCCTCCAACTGGTCCCGAACTGCTCAGAGGTCCGCATCGCACTCCTCTACAGTTTGTTGGACCTGCTGCATGCGCTCTTCCAAAGACTCTTTGTTAGGATCAAATCCCTGCCTCAGCATGTACATCCCTTGCATATGTGCAAGCTTGACTTTGATAGTTGTCGTGATGGTGAAGGACTCGTCAATCCACGACTGGACATGCGCTTTGAGAACTGCTTCTTTCTGTCGCGCTGCATCCACCTGTTCCTTCAGTGCCTTAGCTTGCTACATCTTCACAAGTTGTTGAGTGAGGACTACTATCTACGAAGTTCCTCGGACACTGTTGTATTGCACTTAAAGTTCACGTGCCTATGTTTCTAGGCACTGTATGTTGGGGTCCTCCTGCAAATATGTGAGGACCGCAAATGCTTGTTCCAACATATTGGTACAGTCTTGTACTACACCTCCAATTTCTTCCAACCCTCTTTGGATAGCCAGCTCTGGGACGCATTTGCAAGCATCGTCTACCACTTGTTCCAACCACTGAGTCTGTGATACTAGTTCATCGTGTTGTAGGCTAAGTTGTTCGATGTTTATCGTTTGCTCACTCAAAACCTGTATCGCTTGGCCCTCCTTGGCACAAAGTTCTACTGTTATTCCATCCTACAATTGGTACAGTGTTTCTCGCAGAAGGGCAGCCAAATTGAGGCCATGTCATTTCATCCCGCCAACTGCAGCTCTTTCGATCTCATTTGTTGCTATTAGCACTCCTTCCGGTAACACTATGGTATTGGCCGTCCTTGCACGTAGCATCTGTGTTGATGTTGATGTATCTGCTGCGACGTAGGTGGATAAGGTTCCTTCCTGTGGGGGCCGCACTTGTAGTTCCTGCAGCTATTCCCTTAGGGCCCCCAACACAGTCTGCTTCCCTGTCATAACTTCTTGGAGCACTTCCTCTGTGACATCGCGAACTGTCTCGCCGATGTCGTAGAGGTCTCCTTTAGTTAATGTGATCGGGTCGATGGCCAGTTTCAAGGCCTTGACCTTTTTCTGTGGACCCGATCTCTCTGGGACGCGTGGCCGATTGAGTTGGGTTGAAGTGGTTCCTTGGTCTGTGCACTCTTCTGCAAGGTTTGTGTCCATTGCCTCCTATCCCACAAACACTTCTTGGCCCTCCTCTGCCTACGCTATTGTGGCCTCTGCTGTCTGCACTGTTGCTACTGCTTCAGAGGCCTTCTTTTGTTCCTTGCTACTGCTTGGCATACTTCCCTGACCTCAGCTACTGCTTTTTCGTTGTGCCTTTCTTGGCCAGTTGGGTGACATGCACCTTGGCATCCTCCTTCCTTTTCTGCACTATTGTCTTCTCTAATTCCACCAAATCCAGGGCGCGCCACTCGGGAGGCCATGTCTCTAACACTGTAAAGATCACTTCATCAATGGCTATGAATGGGAGTTTTGTCCACTGCTACACCAGATCCTTTCGTGCCCTGATGTAAATATTGTGCATGTCCACCTTGAAGTCTGCAAAACTCTGCAGAGTGTTGTGCACTATGAGGAATAGGCATGACCTCCTATTAATCCACATCCGAATGCTTACCTCCATGAGCACCCAGAAAATCTTTGTATCATGAATCTGCATCGCGTCCTTGCCTAGAGTGAAGCGTACTTCACGGCCTCTGGTAAGTCATGCTCAATGCTCGGGAACTGACTGTCCTCTGGCAGTTATCTCACTACCAGCAAGATGGAGAAGAGAAACCACGCATAGTGGAAGGCCTTACCCTGCTCCTAGGCCTCCTTGCCGTTGAGCTAAAATTCTTTGCAGAGGAACTCGACCCAATTGAACTGGACCCCCTCTTCACATTATTCGGCCAATGCAACTACTGGCACTGGTACTTCATCGCCACAACATTTTCTCATTACTTTACTGGCCAGAAGTTGGGTGGCTACGTGCACCTCTTTATCCTTAATACTACTGATGGAGTAACCCCTCTTTTTCTTCTAGAGCTTATATTTTTTGTTCATGGCTTCCGCGAGAGCCAAATCACCACTTTTTCTTGCTATCGTCGTAGGGTCGTTTCCCTTACAAGGAAGCCGAAAAATTCTGTGGATGAGAGCCATCGTGATGGGAATCGGCTCCTCCAACCATAAGTACCCATCATGCACCAAGAAAAGCAACTGCTTGATGACGAAAATGGCGATGGGTGCATGGTGAAAGTGTGGTATCCACAGGCGATGAGGTAACCCATCCTTCTGTAGACCGCACAACCATTCTCATGGTTGTAATGTGATCACCAGCCCCTCCATATCCTATTTCATTAGGCTCTCCTTATCTAAGTGTGGGATCTTCTCGCTATCCGTGAGGTCCCAGTCTTCAAATTTCTGGGTAGGCACACGTCCTAGGAGCGGACCCTCAAAGATAATTCCATCGGGGAGAAGTGGGCTCTGGAGTGCACTCTTCGTTGCATCCAGATCCATTGGTACCTTAGCTTTCCCTTTTAATGGAGGGACATACTCGGGAAATTTTGCTATAGAGCGCATCGGTTGGATATTTGCCTCCACGTCTTCTTCTTCCTCTACCTTGGAAATCAAATCTTGTAAGTCCTCCTCATCTTCATCTATCTCAATGGTGATAGTCTTTCCCTTTTCCTCCATTGATAGCTTATCGGACCGTGGATTCCTCGGGGACATGTTGACTGGTCCCATTGCTTTCTTATCTTTTTCAGTCTCGGCGTCTGAGGTGATTTCGAGATTTCTAGCGCAACCCCTGTACCTTCGGGAACATCGTGTACCATATGGGTCAGCGCGGCCGCACCAAGAGTTCCTTCTTCAAAGCCGAAACTTTCCCTAGTATCTGTCATCTTGTCTATAGTGTATGCGGAATTTCACGAACTTAGGGGCTCAAATATCACTCAGCACTCAACAAGTGTTGTGTTGTGGCTGGCTCTTGGAGTTTTATAGAACCTTTTGAATTCAAATTCGACCATTCCCCCCAATTCTAGGTCATCAATGCTTTCTTGGTAGCAGATTTTCCAAAATATTTCTTATAACTATTGTCTTAAATGTCTACCGCCCGCTCCATTTGGCCTCAAACCGGACATCGCGTTATGAATAGTGACATGAATGGTAACTTCCCAGCCTACCTGTGTGACAGCACATCCCTCCGTGCATAGGCGCGAACCTTGTGACATGCTGACTCTATGCGCACCTCCCTTATCGCGTAGCTCCAAAGAAAACTCTTTTATAGTCTTGCACTTCCTTTCAACTGCCTGGAGCACTGAGACTGTGCTTCCTACAGCTAGCCAGGTGGTCAACTTCCTGTGCAAGGCTCCATCTTGCCTTCCAGTATAGTCTGCGGAAAATCCTCAATTTCCCTTGCGACAGTTGGCACCGCGTGCTCTACTGTATGCACTGCGTTCCCCTCATTACTGCATTTGGTGATATGTGGTCCTAGCCATGGTAGTAGACTAATCAATTCTTGGCGATAGTCTTCTAATTCATTGGTATGATCATTCACACCTTGCCTTGCCATCCTTGGTTTATCAACAAGACATGCTTTCTTGATCTCGTTTTCCAGCCTCTTGACCTTTGCGTCCATCAAACTGCTTTTCTTCCTTAGTCGTACCTGGTCTTTTTCCAGTTTGTGAAGTCTAAGGTTCCCTTGCTGAATGGCTTCTCGAAGTATTATGTGTGCTACTCCACGTACCTGTGTGATTTCTTCATCCTGGGCTTTGCGCACTATCACACCAGGAGATTCTATTACGTGTGGATTCCTCTTTGCATTCTCTTCATAAATTACGTTCCCTACTCTATTCCAAAACCTTGGAATCGTTTCCACAGTCAGGGTTTTACACATGGTCCTATAGGCCCATCGAACCATTGGTACACAGGTCCCATTTAGTGCGTTTCACCTAGTGAACCATGTTCATCACTTCGCACACCTTGTCGATTTCTTCTTCGTGGATAGTCCTTGGCATGCTTCCCCTTTCTTGCTACTGTATTTTGTTCCAATTCTCTATTCTTGGAGTGATGTGCGCTTGTGCGGGCTGCATGGCATATGTCTGTACCCATCGGGAAAGGTGGGCGTGCAAGTTGTTATGCCCTGGTAACCAGCTCTCGTCCTAAGCTCAAGTTTTCCAAATCATAGGCACATCATCCTCTTGCATCTACACCAGTGTTCAAAACTTCTCTGATGCGTACCCCACCATCTTGCGGGTCTCATGTGCAGTTCCCATTTCAGAGCATCGAATTGTTGTTGTTTTGGTACTGCACTTTCAAATTTGTTCAGGAATTCATCCACCACTGTCAACCCATCATACATAGGAAGATCCCTTGCCTCTGTTGTCACGCAACACAGTGATCTAACCATCATGTTGCAATTAAGCAATGTTACTTCGTGCAGCTGATTCTGCCATTGTTCTATCTCTTCATTTAAATCCGAAGTGAAGGAGCTTTCACTCCCATGAAATCCTACCATCTACAGTCGAGTTTACCCAATCCTATTCTTGGGCAGTTATCTTGTAGATGCAATCGAGATCATCATCACTATCATCGTCATGCACCAATTTAGTGTATCGTGCTCCTTAGTATGGATCTAGCAATACTACCACTACAAGAAAAAAGGACATTGGTGAGGGGCAAAAAATGTCACCATAAGCTCATTGGTAATGGTCAAAAGAGCCTTTGTCACCAAAAACAAGGTGGCGTCGCCAAAAGTATAGGTGTTGTAGTGACATTCAAAGTCTGTTGCCAATAATGATTTATTATTACGGATAGCGACCGTTACCATTTCATATGAGCAATGGTGACAAACCATAGCCTCCATTACAAAAAATTGAATGTCACCAAAGGTAGCATTGCCAAAAGTATAGGTGTTGTAGTGACATTAAAAGTCTGTCACAAATAATGACGGATAGTGGACGTCACCATTTCATATAAGAAATGGAGATAGACCATAGCCTTCGCCACCAAAAATTGAATGTCACCAAAGGTGGCATCGCTAAAAATATAGGTGTTATGGTGACATTCAAGGTCTGTCATGAATATTGATTACAAAGACGGATAGTGACCGTCACCATTTCATATGAACAACAACTATTTATTGTGATGGATATTTCATGGTCATCATTGTTGCCACATATATAATGGTGACGTCCGCTGATTGTCACCAAAAGCCGCATTGCCAGAAGTATAGGTGTTGTTGTGACATTCAAGGTCCATCACGAATAATGACTATAATGACAGACAGCAACCGTGACCATTTCATATCAACAACAGTGATTTATGGTTACAGACCTTTGAGGGTCATCACGATTGATGCGTATATATGGTGGCATTCGTTCACTGTCACCATTTTATATTTTGGTGAGGGTCAAAAAATGTCAGCAAGGCTCATTGGTGATGGTCAAAAGAGCCTCCATCACCAAAAATTGATCGTCATCATTCCCTATGGATGTCAGGGCACGATGGAATCGGACCACCAACCTCCTACTTATAAAGCAAGTGCTCTTCCATTGAGCTAGCACCCTTTAAATAATTAGACTTTTAAAACTTAGACCTTGAAACTTCATAAATTGTAAATACTACAACTTTCAATAAATTAAAGTCTCGAAAATATTTTACTAAACAAGCAAAGAAACATCGAAGCTGCAAGTCCCTACCTAATGGTTATGGAAGTTATGAAAAGAGGGTGGAGGGAAAAATAATTATGTATAAGAGAATCAATATGTTCAGTTGAATATTGAATTAGAAGTGAAACTCTGAAGACAAATGCAACATGTTATAAGTTGAGTGAAAGAAAAATCTCGATGTTGTTGTTGTTTTCTGTTTAGATATCTGAATGATATCTAAACTTATGTGCAAATATAACATGCATCTTTGGAAACCGTGAATGACATATGATAATATATATACTTATATATTATATATATATGAATATATATAATAACTATACTACTACTATAATATATATATATTTTCCCCTTTACACAAGACCTAACATGGCCCAATTTTGGAATTTCACAAATCCACACTCAAAACATGATAGCAACCAACAAATAAAAGAAATTGACTTGGAAAGAAAGCAATAGCTTCACCTTCATTCTTGAGTTGCTTCCATTTATTTGAATTTGTCTTGTGACATTCTTTATCTGAGAAGGAATAAAAATCATCACTAGTATTAAATTCATCCAACGCGAACTTTGGAGATCCCACTGACATATGCGTTTTTGTTGCCATGCCTAAAAACCATGGATATCCATGTCGATAGTAGAATAAGATGTGTGTCTGCTTCTCAAGAACACATTCCTTATTAACCATTTTTACCTGATAGAAACCAAAGAAACAACACAATATCAACGTACACAAAATCCCCTACCGAAATATAATCATAAGTTAGCTAAGAATTCTAAAAGATGTTGTTAATTAATAAAATTTGTATTTGGAAATTTTGTTTCTTTAGATTTAAAAAATATTATTTTGTACAACACTTTTGTCTATTTATCCAGGAAATTATATCATAGCATATGTCACATAGTAGCAATATACAGTACCTCAAGTAAAAAAACAAATTTGCTCAAGAAAAGAGATTTAGAAAAGAGCTTTGAAAACTATATGTTTGTCATCAAAGATTTAATTAGTTTAACAACAAACTAGTTTGGGTTTGAAAAGCTAAACCATTCATAGGAATCAAATAGGACAATGGCCAAAGTCGCCTTCATACAAATAAAGATAGAGTCACTATTGTCATTGTAGATAACTGAAATTTGGGCAGTGGTCTAATAGTTAGAGCTTATTTGCAGGGAAGACTCGTCAATACCATCATTTTTTTTTCCATGGTCTGTTGTGTCTCTAGATCTAGATTAGATAGCTTATTATTATCGAGTTCTACCTTTCAAGTGTTGATTTTTGGCTCACCTATTAAAACACAATTCTACCACTCCATTTGATTTTGTTTTGTCAAGAGAATTGGTAGGACCTTCCCATACTCTATTTTACATCAATCAATAACCATCCAACAATGATATAAAGCATAACAGATACACAACAAAGGCCAAAGATGCACTTGTTGTATACCTATGTTCTAGGAATAATTGCCCTTACTGGTACAAAGAGCTCACCTTGAAAACATAGCAGCCACATGGAATTTACAAAACTTTTTTAAATCAAGCTCCAAGTAAACCAATCAAAATATGAACATCCTTTTAATCAATAAAATCTCTGACTTAAAATAAAAGTGGCCTAGAATTGAATTTTATATCAACCATTTCAAGTAACTAACATCGGGTGAGAAATATAGGCCATGCATATTGGATTAGTGAAATAATTCATGTGATAAAGCTCAAAATCAAATAGATGAATTACAACTAAGAAACATAAATAAATGACTTACAACTAAGACATGAGGTTTCCCTTTCGACATTGTTGTTAAATAACTCTTCTTTATGTCATAGACCATTAAACTTTTTAAAGTACTAGGTGGAAGTGTTATTGTAACATTAACCTCTGACAGATTCTATGTCCACGACGACTTCTCAAGATCCGCTCCATTACCAGTATTTGGGGTTAGATAAGGTACATGAAAAAACCATCAACATGAAAATGAAATCTACATTCTTGTAAAATAATGGGAGGAAAAGAATAATCCACAAATTGAAACAAAGTATAGGATAACTCATTCCTACAACATGATTATCCTGTCATGAACAATAAATAAAGAAATTAGGAGAAATTTAATTTTTGCCACATTTTGGCAATAGTTTCCTTCTACATATTCTATGAGCAGTTGATGAAGAAAGTCAGCTAAAGCTTGTCAACAACAAGATTATAGTAAAACATAAAGGAACCGCTCCAACACATATAATCCTAAACATAAGTATCTATACATATAAGTATTTATTGAGGAAATTGTATTTTGTGAAAATATGGAAGTCAAATATTTGAAATAACATAATTTATGGTACCACTGCCGTAGGAACTCCATTCATTCGAGTATTTACGAAGTCCATTCAGGAATTTCTTCAAAGTTCAAACAATTAACATTTAGCCTAAAAAAACTCAAATTTGAAAAGGAGATAACCCAACAATGTAGAGTATATATCTCACATTTAAATATCCTACTTTCTAGACATTGAAATGACACTTTTTAGCATACTATTGTGAATTCAGCCCAAAATGCTAGAAAAAATATTGATGGTTATTTTTTTTTAAAATGGAAACTAGGGCCAAATTCCACTTTGAACAGCTCCTTTGGGGAATTTAATTGTGGCATTGAATTCCTCTTTTCTAGAGGATCAAAATCAATCTAAAGATCATCAAATTTGGATAAGTAGAAGCAGAATTTTGAATTTATGTTTCTCTCATGTAAACTATTGAGGTCGGCCTCAACTATATGTTGACTTAAGAAGATCAAAATTCACATCCACTCAACTCCACTGAATTGTATATATATAGGATAATTCTCTTTCATTTGGGTCACATCAATCAAAAGAAAAATATATCTCTGTGGTAGCAAATATTAAGGAGGATAAATTCTGGTTATTGTTGGGACTATTTTGGTTAGGGGTTTTTCATAACAGGTCCGAGTTTGGGAGCAGTGCTTCGCTATGGTTAAGGAAAATATTATATATGGGTTGTGGCTTGTCTCGTATGGGACTTATTCTTGTAGTTTGGCTGCAGCTAGAAGATATTCTCACAGCTTGACCACAGGCCTTGAATCACTTGCCTAGGAAGCTGAAATACAATAGAAATTCGTTGACCTTATATGATAGTATTCAGGTGCTTGTTGAGGATGACATGGAAACTTAAAAATAGGCTAGGACTACTACAAATAATATAGCCCTTGTAAGAAGAAAAATGCCACACTATTTACAGAATTCAAGGATTAGAGCAGCATGCGTCAGAAGCCCTAATCCAGAACCATAAAGATAATATTAACGGTGACCTTAATGTGGTCATAAACCAGCTCCTTAAGCCAGCCAAAGGGAACACCATGTGAAATAAGGAAGGTCACGGTAGAAAGGAGGACTTTTGTATCATTCAACTTAGAAAGTAATGGACTATTGTTGCCCTAACTAGACCAATCTTGTACAACAATATGATTTATCCTCTATGAACAAACTGCCTAGATTATAGAATTGAATGGATCTAAGACAAGCGATGCCTAATTTTCACATTGGAAAGTTATTTTATATGATTTTACTCTCTCTTTCTCTATTGAACATTTGATGATAATAATAAGAAGATTTGATCAAGGGTTTTCCCCATCTTGGGGTTTTTCCCTCGCTGGAGCCATATTCTCATGTCTTTCTGTCTTGGCTTGTCTTTTTCATCTATGATTTATGTTATTTTTTTAGTTACGATTATATAATGTCTAATGTGATTGGTAGATGGATTAATGGGCATATGGTTGAATGAAGTATCTAACCTAAACAAAGAACATGTTAACTGAAAATTAACAGGTTATCGAAGCTCAGGTGAGGACAAGCCCAAGCTTAAAGAGATTGCAATCACTAAAGAATTTCATTGATACCTCCATCTCTCTGTGGTAAATCAAGTCAGAGTTCAAATCTAGGTTATTTGTCAAGGCCTTATTCAAGCCCTAATCAGTAAACATGGGCACCAATCCTAAAGATATTCAACTATTGTGAGAAAACGTTGGAAGAGAACAAGGTATGTTCTTGTACTTTATAGTAGTCCTACTCATCAAGCTTAACACGTATCATCATTGTAAGCTTATGGAAATATATTTTCTATGATCCCTAGAGGTAAGGTCAATCCTCTATAGATCTCTGCTTGAAATACTATTCTCATCTCTAGAGAACTGATCAAGTGCAAGATATATCTATCTAAGATATGTCGAATACTTTAGATAACAAGTATAGGCTTGTATTCATTCTATAATTACTTTTGAAGTCGCGATTCTTTCCTAAGAAGTTGCAGTCCTAGACATCGATCAAGAGTACCAAATCCTAGACAAAAACATATTTCAGAAGGGTCCCAGAATATAAATTTCCTCCGTCAAATTATAAGCATGATCACCATGATCATTGATTAGTATCAATTGTTGAGAACCTATTCTCTCTATCAGTGCCTCTAGTTTTGGAAGGATATTTCATTTTGAAGATATAAATTTTTTGCAATATCATCAAGTCACTATGATGCCTTACCTGAAGGATCGAATCATCTAACTTGTTGTAGGAATAAGGCTAAGGGATTGCGTAAGAGAAAAGTTAAAGAATAATCATATTGATCCCAAGAGACATATTATGGTTATGTTGGAGGTATCCCTAAACC